>CM071930.1:48447740-48602871 GCA_016081115.2 Rehmannia glutinosa
ATGATTTATATCATAGCAATTTCGTATAATGAAGTATACACAAAGATACTTACAAATATGTGTATTTCTGACTAAGTAAAATAAGATTAAGGGGGTTGACCATCTTCAACGCCTCAGCTACTTCCTTCTTCTCTCATCCTCTTCAGCTCTTCTTCGATCCTCTTCAGCTCTCCTCCTTTTTCTATCCTCTTCCTCCCTTTTCTTTTGCTCATAGGCTCTCTTTGCAGGCAGGGTCCTCCACTTGCTGTCTTTCTTTCCATTATCGATCAAGCCTAGCATTTTCTTCTTCATTTCTCCTTTTGGCTTCTTCATTCCTTCTCTCTACTTCAATGTTATCTATAGTATTCAGGCCAGCCCAGTAGTTTATCCCTTTCTTCTGCGGATCAACATACCGAACATCCTTAGGTCTTGGTTGTGGTGTACTTCTGCCTCTTCCACCACTGCCAAACCTTCCCCTTCCTCTTTGTGACTCAGCTCCTCCTCTTGGAGTGTACTGTACGGGTGCCTTAGTAGTCTGCTGACTACTTGAACTTTGCTGCCTTTCAGCTGATTTGCACAAATCCAATCATTTTTCCCAATACAGATCCCACGCCTGAGGTAGAGTCATATTCTTGAAATATCCCTTTGATGCTAGAGTTTGAAATTCCTCTAAGGATCTTGGCTCAGATCCTACATTAGGTAAAGTTAATTCACGAAGGGGTTTCACAGCTTTGGAATCTTTTAGTAGTCCAGCTGGGGGGCCATCAAACTTTGCTTTTATATTCTCTATCCCGCCTTGCTGCCTTTCAGCAACTTTTTCAAATTCTACTTCAATGGCCTCTCGAGTTTTCTTGAAGGCCAAATCAACTATCTCGTCAACAGACAGATTTTGTGGCAGTTGACTAATGATATAGGCAGTCACATGTCCTTGATGAAGGGTTTTAGCAAGCATGATCTTCAAGGGCGGTTTCTTCATTTCACTACCTTCCCCAGCATGATCTTCAAGGGTGGTTTCTTCATTTCACTAACTTTCCCATTGCTGCTTGCTTCCCCTTTACTTCCACCTTCTTTATTACTTTCATCTTTCCCCTTTTTGGCATCATCACCAAGGGGTAGAGCCAACTGAGGGAATACTCCTCACAGGAGTAGATCAAGCTTATTGTTGGTCATGTTCATTTTATCATGACTCCAGGAGTATGTTGTTTTGAATTCAGACCGCATTGCCTTTGTTTCAACTGCCATCAGCTTCATTTTAGTTTGGAGCACCATAATCTCCATACGCATGTTGGCATCTATCTTTTGAAGTTATGCGTTGTGTTGTGCCTTCAGTAACTCTATATCACTCTTGTGCGATTGATCCATCCTGAAAATGTGATCCCTCTGTCTCTACTGAAATTTGACATTCTCTGAGCTCCAGATCACCATCTTGGCGAATAAAGATTGGAAATAAGTAACCTGCTCACGCCTTAGTGCTTTTGTCTGCACTATCCATTCCCTGATTCTCAAGACCATTCCTCGGATATCTCATGTGATGTTGGCATCTCAGTTGTCTAGCCATTGGTTGAGTGTTGCAAATCCTATTTCCATATTCTCTATTTCATTACATATGGTCTTGAAGGCTTTTCAAAAGTGGGTTGCATCAGTGTACTGCTCTTCAAGCCACAAAGCATCAAAATCGAAACTAATCGGCACCATTGTGTTGTCAGCAAGAGTTCCAAGTTCTTTAGCTGGGACTTGGACATGGTACTTAGCACTTTCAGCAGTTGACTCTGCTTCCAAGAGTACATGAGCCTCGAAAGGGAAAAAATTAGCAAATAAATCCTCTCGGAAAAATAGGTATATCCACTCCTTCTGCTTCTGGAGCCTTACCCTTTTTCTTCAAAAGTTCTACAGCTCTTTGTGCCTCGGCTATCTCAGCATCATCGGCATCTTGTGCAGTTGTGTTAGCCTGATGAGCTGACTGACCCTCAGCTATCTTTACAGCTTCATAGGCATTAGTAGATTCTTCCTGTTGAGTAGACGGTTCCTCAGCTGATTTGTCGGCGTCATGGGAAGGTGATGGCACCATGGGAGGTGGGCCATCAACCAGTGTAAAGTTAATATGAGCAGCCTTGTCACTAGATTGCCTCCTTTTTGCCAGTGCCTCCTCAGAAGCTTTGTCCTCTTATGATTATTCAATGGGACTGGACTCAGCTTCATCGTCTGTTCCCAAGAACTCCATATCAACGTGTTCTTGAGAATCATGAAGAGCACTTATCTCTTCTTCTTCCATAAATTCGTCATCAGGTGATGGCACCTGTTCTTCACCTTGCTTACCCAGGGAAGTCTCAACCTGGCCCATGCCTTCTTTACCATCAGCAGTCTTAACCACTGATGGGCCTTCAGCCATCCCTTTTGCAGTCTCAACCATAGCAGGGTCTTCTACATTTATCCCTTCAGTAAACTGAGCTGCTTTGGGGTCTTCAGTGGCATCTGTTGGAGTCTCAACTCCTAGGATTGCACTTTCAGAGCCAAGAGACTCAACTCCCGTGGCTTCACTTCCAAACTTTGCCTTGGCCTCATCAACAGCTTCATTGGCCGCATGGCAGCTGGGATTTCAGCTGAGATAGTCGAACCATCTGAGCCTCGTTAACCCCGCTATGTTATTCATTGATAGTCTCACCTTTGCCTCCAAACTTCTCTTGGGTGTTGTATCCCACAGCCTCCTCCGACCCGGCTGTGGTGGTTTGAGTTTCCCCCTCAGCTGGCGCACTAGTTGAGTCTCAAGCAGTGGGGTCACTCGAAACATGAGACTCGGCTTCTTTTTCTTTTGAGTGAGCAGCTGATAGGGCAGGTGTCTCAACACCTTCTTCAGGGATTGGCTTGGCTAAGGTGCCCTCTTCTACTCCATCTTTAGCTTCATCGCCAGTTCTCCTGGTATTTTCATCCTCGAGTGCACTGGGGAAGTGGTGGCATCAATTGTCCTCACCATTTCCATAATGTTTGGGCTAGGAGAGATCATACTTGAAGAAGACTCTCATTGGCCCATTCACAGTTGTTTCTCGTGCAGCTCTTTGGATTCTTGAATATCTTGCCTTAGTTCTGCCTTTACCACTACAGTAGCAGGGTCTATTTCTTCCACATCACTGTCACTGTTGGCTGATTGTTGGGCATGTTCTGGGAATTCTGTAAGGAAACAAGTGTGAGGTTTTAGAGATTTCTCAATAGCCCTTGCCTTAGCCTTCTCCTTTTCTTTATCCTCGTCCCTCTTCTCATATAGAATTGTAGAGCAAAAATATGGGTCGAGTGCGGAACTAACAGAAATATTCTCTAGAAAGCTTAGAAGCTTTTCTTCTTCTATAAATTCAGGGCTTTGGAATTGATGTCTGGCATAGCTTGGCTTCCAGTGTCTCCAGACCATCAGCCTTTCGTGAACATCAGGGTAGGCAGGCGACACCATCACAAGGTCATTCTCTTCCTCATGTATAGGCTCGAGGGAAGCTCTCTCCTCCTCAGTGGTTCTTGCATCTGTTTGAGGGGAGTGGACAGGTAACTCCTCATCCTGATCAGTTGTGTCCACTTTTTTTTCTTCATTGTCTCTCGAACAGTTGTCTCATCAATGCTCTATTGATCTGCACCAGCAGTCTCCTGTTCTTTCTCACCTGTGGTTTCCTCACCACCTTTCTTTTGCATAGATTGTTGTTCTTCTTCAGCAGCCTCCTTCACCACTTCTGTGCCAGACTCGATTAGCTTTTCTAAGGATGATCTTCTCACCAACCGTCTTCTCTTGGTCTTAAACAGTTGAACTTTGGGTTCCACAACCTCTGGTTCATCAGTTGTGAAAGATGATTCACTTATTTTCAGCTTCTTCGCTGCTGCTGGCATTCGTGGCACAGCTAAGCATTTCTTCTTCATGATTGGAGAATGTGCAGAGGATTCCTTCTTAGTCTCGGTTGCTGGGGTAGGAGCTGGGTCTTCCTCGACTGTAGGGGCAGGTACATGTTTTGCTGCAGGGGCAGGAGCTTTCTTCTTCTTCTGCACAGGCTTTGGAGATGGAGCCTTAGCAGTTCCAGCAGTGTCCTCGGGGAAAGGATCAGCTGACTCACCTTCACTGGTGTCAGCTCTTCTTTCATGGGCTTGCCTCTGAGCAGCTGAGAGGTTATCTTGAACATTTTCTCATTCACGTGGAAGGGTTTCCCATTCCTTAGAGGAATGCCCTTCACTTCCATAAAATGGCCAATCACAAGGCCATATCCCAGCGAGCTTGCAAACAGACCAACATCACTTATGGTCTTGTTAATCACGTTCTGACAGATTCTGCTGAAGATGAACTCAGCCCAGTTCACCTTTTTCTCTTCCATAATCGCAGCCATCACAGTCAGCTTAGTTCTTGACAGCAGATTGAAACTGCCAAACTTCATGTCAATGCATTTGGACACCACGTCCATGAGCTTGTGGTAATCCTCCTTGATTAGAGACTTCTTGACTATGTAAACAGCCTTAGCAGCAGACTCTAGCTTAGCGATCTCTTTCCATGCCGCAGCCAGGTTTACGTCCTTTTCAGTGATCTCCTTCAACCCAGAAGAAGGAAGATGACAGTTAGCAGCCAAGTCCGCAGCAGTAATCTTGATTTCAGTGTTGTGGACAGAAGAGCGAATTTCTCCGTTGTGAACCTCGGCGTTCACATAAAACATATCCACCTCTTCTAGGTAGGTGTGCGAGTACTCTATCGTGAGAAACTCCTTCAGACCAGATTTCTCCAACTTTTCATCTATCTTCTTAGCAACAGCCTTGTCAACACCTTGCTTCACCATCCCTCTGAAATCCACGGTGGAACCAGAGTGGATCTTCTCAGCCATCTTCACATAGTCATATGTGGGTGCCATTTCTGAAATCGGAACTTGAAACTTGAACTTTGAACTTTGAACGGAAATAGAACTAGGGTTTTGCTTTGGTTTGAAGAGAAAGTTTTAGTCTTGCTTGAGAGAGATGAATGTAGTGTGAGGAGAGAGAAAATGATTTTGAGTATATATGTGATGTGAGAGGACGATTTTTGGAATTTAAAGGTTGGTCACGATCAACGGTTGAGATTAAGTCTTGAAACCGCATTAATTTCTCCACATTAAATGCAGCAGCATTTATATCCAATCATTAGGCTAAATGGGTACATGCTTTTTACTAACACCATAATTACTATTAAGTCATGCCCAAAACATTCCCGCTCATAGAAAACGATTGTGTTTTGTCACTTAGCTCTTAAATAACTCAGCTATCTTCCAAATGTGACTTAACTCTGCTTCTCTCTTCACATAATGATCACTCGGCCGCCCAGCTAACTCGATACAACTAACTAGGCGTCTTGACTGTTTCACTTGGTTGAACAATGAAACTTTGTTGATTTTCAATACTCTTATCTTTGGCTCTGCCGATTGAGTCTTCTGAGGCTCCTAACTTAGTGTTCGCCAAAAATATTTTGGTTCATACAACTGTAAGTGTACAGTGTAGTTTATAGAATAATGGCAAGCAGGGTTGTATTCCTCAGGGATTGAATCTCGAAACACTTAGGCTATAATAACATCGTATTCCAATTTTATTCAAGCGACCGAATATTGAATATTTTATCTAACTAAAAATCGAAAATAAAGAAGAATAAGTAAAATAAATTTGTGAACCCCACAAGTATTTTCAACATCTTTAGGAGCAACCTTAGGCACATAATCTCAACATGCTTCTTTAATATTAAATGCGAATAAAGTTTTAAAAATCAGTTCATGCAATTCTATGGGTTCAATTCTTAAGTTAGTCTACTTCCCCTTCCGGGCGGTGAATAAACAATTTGATTAATAACAATTGTAGGTCTCCCGACTCATTATAATTATTACTAACTCTCAAAAGATTTTTGACACCCCACAAACAGTTGTAGGTCTCCCGACTCGTTACATCCGTTTATGTCTGAATTCGATTTCTATCTTTATTAGAACTCATCTCCCAAATTTTGCAATAACAAATATGACATGCAATTTATTCCCGGCAAATAAAAACAATTATAAATAAGCACTCGAATTCATAAAATAGAAAGTATGAATAAATCAAGAAAATAAATAATCATATTTAATATAAATCCACAAATTTGATTATGCCCCTAAGATCCGAAAGATGTGCCAGACATTGATCACAAACTCATTGACAAATTCGAATCAAAATTATGACATCATATAAGCACAGAAAGGAGCTCTTAGACATAGAAAGACCCATTCTTGTCAGGATGGATTCCTTTTCCAAGCCCCCGAAGCTCTTGTGCTCCCGTAGATGCGAAAGCCTTGTGGTGTCCTTCGCAACCTAGCCTTTTGCTCTCAGAAGCTCTTCGATTCCTTCGTTCCTGTGTTATTTGATTTGTTTTTGCTGTATCAAGTGGTGTTGGATGATGTATGATGATGAAAATTCGTTCAAGCCTTGGTCCCCTTTATATAGGTGCTTGGAGAGGTCACTTATAGAGTTGGAATGGGAGAAAAACTCCAAAAAATGCATCTGGTAGAGTCCCACACGGCCTGGCCTTGTGGCACCACACGGCCGTGTGGTTTACAGTCCTTTTCCACAAGTAAATGGTGTATCGCTCTACTCTCTAAAAGTGTATGGGTAGTGTTTACGCTCAAATTCAATTCATAGAAAGTAGAACTACCATAGGCTTGTAAATCGTTTAATATCTCTACCACTTTTGTGTGCACAACTTTAACAATCAAAAAGGACTTTTATTAGGTTGTAATGTGGGCTCTTTGGTAAGGGTAGGAAAATTTTGGATTAAGTGACTTGACTTGAGCAAATAGAATTTAAGCACTCAGACTTGCAATTCACAACCCAATTTCAACATAATATCAGTTTTCCTTTTCAACTCAATTCCACCCTTATTTCTCCTTTTTCATTCTTAGGCCTTTTTGCCTTCTTTTCTTTTTCTTTAGCCTCAAGCTCTCATTTTTTCATAATTTTCAGAATTTTTCTTTTGCTTTGCTCGATTTTTCTATTCTTTTTCAGAGATATATTTTTTCTTTTTCGAGCTTCATGTATTTGTTTCATTTACCCAGATACTGCTCATCCCTATTTTTTTTGCCAACTTTCTCTCTTTTTTTCCATAAATTTTCGCCACTTCTCCCCCAAACTTGTTTGTTTTCATTAGGGTTGAGTGCTCTTACATCTGCTTCAATATAGGGATTCTTGGAATAGTTAGTTGATTCCTCTTTTCAGCTAACTCATCTGTGTTCTCCATTGACATTAGGTTCATCAAAAATTACATGGATAGACTCTTCTGTGATCGTAGTCCTCTTGTTCAGCATACTATAAGCTTTACTCTCACCTGAGTATCCCAAAAAGATACCTTCATCAGCTTTAGCATCAAAAGCTTTTAAGTTGTCCTTGCCATTGTTTTGGATGAAGCACTTACATCTAAAGATTCAAAAATATCCAACATTTGGCTTCCTCTCTGTCCAAATTTCATAGGGGTTTTGGACAACTGCCTATTAATCATACACGTATTCTGAGTAAGCAAGCAGTGTTAATAGCTTCAGCCCAAAATCTCTTAGGCAAACCAGCTTCAGATAACATGGTCCTCGCAGCTTCCTTGAGAGTTATGTTCCTTCTTTCAACTACTCCATTCTATTGTGGAGTTCTTGCAGCTGACAACTCATGAGCAATACCATTTTCAATACAATATTGAGTTATAATCCCATTGACAAACTAAGTTCCTCTATCAAACTTTATCTTTAAAATGGTTTGACTCTTCTCATTTTGAACTCTTCTCATCAGCTGAGGTAGTTTCTGCAAGGTTTCCTTCTTATTACACATAAAGTTTGTCCATGTGTATCTTGAATAATCATCCACCACCACTAAGGTGTATTTCTTTCCACTGATACTAGCTGGTTCAATAGGACCAAATAAATCCATTTGCAATAGATGTAGTATCCTAGTTGAAGAAGGACTTGGCTTGTCCTTGAAAGATGACTTAATTTGCTTTCCCATCTGGCATGCATCACAAATGCTTTCTTTCTTGTATAATGAGTCAGGCAATCCTTCCACAAGATGACTCCTTGCAAGCTTGTTGATTGTCTTGAAATTCAGGTGACTCAGTTTCTTGTGCCACAGTCAACTTGATTCGGTTGTACTCTTTGCTAGCAGACATGTGCTTGGTGTAGCAATTGACCAGTCCACTACATACATGTTTTTCTGCCTTGATCCTTGAAGCACAATCTCATTTGATTTAGCATCCTTGATTTGAGGTACACCCATGTTGAATCCAACATTATAGCCTTTGTCATGGAGTTGGCTGATGCTCAGAAAATTGAAGTTGAGGCCTTCAACCTATGCTACATATGTGATCTCTAGTCCATTCTTCCTGATGGATCATGTGCCTTTGATTTCCCCTGGAGCTTCATTTCCTACACATATGACTTTAGCACCTTTGACTTCCTTGAACTCTGACAGATTTTCTTATTCCATGTCATATGTCTGGAATAGTCACTATCCATGTACCAGGTTCCTTGGAACTCAGCAGTTAATTCCTTGAACCTGCAATCAAGAAAATTAGTTTTTAGGTACCCATACTTGACTGGGTCCTGAGGGGTTAGCACTATAAGGTGTTCCAACCAACCTATAGCCAGATGATTTGACTCTAAGAGGTTACCACCTATCAGTTCCATAATCATAATGCACATTAGCAAATTGATTGGGGGCTTTAGGATCATACATCTGTCTCTTTTGTCTGTATGCATGTGTGTGTGTTTGAGCATTTGCTTTCTTGGGGTAATAATGGAACTTCTATGCATATTGGGTTTTGTGCTTGGGTGCATATGTGTGCTGATTATAGCTCTTTTGCCTTGGGAATGACCTATAATGAGGTTGAGGTATTTGCCATTTTGGCTTGTATCCCATTGGTCTTGACTGATATCTCATTTGGTTATTCCAATCATCCTGGCTTTGGTAGTTTCTACCATTCCGTCATATGATTTTCTTTGATGAAATCTATGAGGCTTTTGGTAGCTCTGTTTGGATTTTACAGAGTATTTCTTGTTTGGAGTCTGTTGATGGACTCTTCTGAATTTAGTTTCAGTTGTCCTATCAGCATACTCAGCTGGCTTCTTGCCTTTTCTCTTGTATCTAAGGCCAGGATGGTTGTGGTTTTATTTTTTAGTGGGTGTTGGTGCAACATATGGTGCTTTGGATTTTTGCACACCCTCATTGCTTGGGGATCATTTCTCCATAACCACTCTTGGGACTTCTGCATGCACAAAGGAATTGAGTCTAATGCCTGTCTTGTCACCACTTTCTTTTTGAATCATTATAAGCTCATCCAATGATTTGGATGCCTTAGTGAATGATGCAATTACATTTTTAAGATCATTTTCCCTCTTTTCTATAGCAGCTAAGTCTGCTTGGATCTTGGCAATTTCAGCCTTCAGCTTTGTGTTCTCATCACTCAACTCCTTAGACAGCTGTGAGTTTTGGCATTTAAGCTGGTTGTTTTCTTCATTTAGTAGTGTGTGTGAGGTTTTTATGTGCTCAAAATCTTTCGGCATTTTGCCAATAGAATCATAAAGATCTGTGGGTGATTAAGTATTTGTGTCACTATCACTATCACTTGAATCAGAATGAGATGAGTTAGAGTGTACCTCATCTTCTTGATCTTTGGAGTCTTGTTGTTTGACCATAAGCCATATCAAAGCCTCTTCTTATGTATTACTGGAGTAGTCAGCTTCACTATTGTCTGACTCTGCTAGTTTCTTGCACTTCGTTGTTTTAGCAGTCTCCGCAGCCAACATGGCTTTCTTCTTTTCCTGTCTTCTTTCTCTGAAGACTTTTCTTTCCTCTTCATTTCTATACTTGTTGACTGGTGGATAAGGACAGTCAACAGCAAAGTGCCCTGGTTGCCTGCAATTCCAACACAGGTTCTCAGCTCTCTACAAGTCAGTTCTTATTCTCTGATTATCAGCTCTCTGATACACAGTTCTTTGATCAGCTCTTTTGGGTGGTCTGTCCTCCCTTGCTTTGGAGGGTGCTGAGTGTCTTCTTGATGATTCACTCTTGTTTCTTTTGTAGTTCTTATTGAAGAACTTATTGAATCTTTTCACCATCAGGGCAATCTCTCCTTGGTCTATGGTCTCCTTGGATTCAGCTCTCTTTGCTTTACCAGCCATGATTGCAGTTGTCTTGGGTACAGCTATCTCCTCTTGTTCTTTCATTCTCAGCTCAAACTCATAGGCTTTAAGATCAGAGAATAATTCATGGTTTTATGTCCTGGTGAGATCCATGGAATGTCTCAGGGCCATAACCTTCATTTTCCACTCAGCTGGGAGAGACCTTAAGATTTTCATACACATCTCCTTCTATGTATATTTTTTCCCTAGAGCTAAAAGCCATTGGTGATCTCTGTGAATCTAGCATCTAGTTGATCCACACTTTCACCTGCAATCATTTTAAAATTTTCAAACTTTTGAACAGCAACAGTTAGCTTATTTTCTTTGATTTGATCAGACCCTTCACAAATCAAGGTAAGTTTTTCCCAAATCTCTTTGGCCGTTTTACAAGATTTAACTTTATTAAACATAGCTTTATCATGGGTTTTATAAAGTATATCATTGGCAACATTGTCAAGGTTGTATCTCTTTCGATCATCGTTTGTCCATTCACAACGTGGTTTGTCCACCATGGCAACTCTAGGCTCTGCAGGTGCAGCATCTTCTCCTTCAGTAGAAGCTGCCCTTCTTATAGATGTATTAACCTATAGGATTTGTAGTGGCCGATCCTCAATCACGAGCCACATATCATCAAGTAGGGCTGATAGATGAGCTTGCATACGTATTTTCCAATCATCAAATTCTTCCACATTGAACAATGGAATGCGAGTTATATTTGCTTCCATGATAATAACTTTGCTTTTGAAATAAAAGGCTTTAAAAACTCAAGTGTTGATTCTTTGAAAAAGAATGAGATCTAGTTTAGTAACCAGTGCGGAAGGCTCAATGAACCAACCGCACTGATACCACTTGTAGGTCCCAAGAGGTGATGTGTAAGGTTTGGGGAGGTTGAGTAAACCTTACCAACTTTTCGATTTTAGTCCTTTTAAAATATATTCAGATTTCACTCAAATCAGCTAAGTCCTTGAGGGACAGCTAGGTTGGCTTACACAGCAAAGTTACCCACTCAACAGACTTGACTGAGCTGTTGATAGTATAACTTAGCTATTTTCAGCTAACACTTAGAAATACAGTTGATTTGTCTTTATCAGCGGAAGACTTTTCACCCTTAGAGTTTTAAGTTCGTTTTTCAACACTTGTTTTAGCAATGGTTATTATCAGCAGACTTTAGCAAGTTTAACTTATCAGTAGATATAAAATAAAGCAAGAGATAAAGTATGTTGAAAAGTGAATAGGCACAAGCAGTTTTATAGTGGTTCGAGGATTGGGTAATTCCTCTAGTCCACTCTTCTCCAACTCCTAGAGGAATCCACTAAGTAACTTTGACTTGGTTACAAAGTAGTTATACAGTCCGAGTCAGCTTTGATCACACAGCATGTTGCTCCTGGGACTCAGATTCTTCACAAGACAGTTATCCTGTTACTTCAGCCTCCTTCAAACCCTTGGACTTGATCACTTAGCCCTCCAGCAGGTTCGAAGCACCGGTTTGATCTGGAACCTCACTACTTCTCCTTCAACCTTGGAGAGTAGACCCCTTTGTTCTTGAAAATAGTTTTTCCTCTTCAACTGATGAAGTAGTCTTTCCTTCACTGAGTGTGTCGGATTGATTTCCTTCAAAGTTAGGCTTGAGGATTTCTTTGAAAAGCTTGAGAGATGTTTGCAGGTTATTGCTTGATTTCTTGTATGCTTGTTCGTAGATTAGGGTTCTTCTCTCACTTGCTTCCTCAGTCTTTTATAGTACACATTTGAAAATATGTCCATTGAAGAGATAGACATTATTTTCAAATCACACTCGTAGGTTGTTGGCTTGTCTTGTCTTGCAGCATTAATGTAGATCGTACCATGAATTAATTTGCTCTGCAGCCTTTCCTTAATCTCTGCAGTTTTTCAGGTACATCTCATTGGTTCCTTGCTTTTTGCACTCTTTCAGCAAAACAGCTTTAATTTTGGTAGCCTGACACATGCATATTTCCAGCAAAACCTTGACTTGTCTTGACAACGGATCTCTTTCAGCTTTCTTCAAGTCTTGTCTGATGCATACCCCTTTGACATGCGATTCCAATTATTTTGGAATGACTTAGTTGTTAGTCAGCTGACTGAGACAGCTTTTCTGTCACTTGACTGAGTCCTCACTTCACTTCAGTCAGCTGACGCACAGCTGGGTCTTCACTTCAATCTTCAATTGAGTCTTGTAATCTTTAACTTAGTTGACTTCAACTCAACTTATACAGCCATATCTATTACAAGTTGAATTACATAGAAAATGGGGTGTCAACTTTCTAATCTAAGTTTTATATGGTATCATCAAAATCTATACATAAATTTTCTCAACATTGGTTAATTGACAAGTTGTCCGGGGAGTTCTATTTTCTGTTAAGGATTACCTATTCCAGAGATAACTTGACTTATCTGGATGGCTCTTGAATCCTTAGCCCGAGCGCCGAGGGGAGTTTGTGCATATCCTTTCTGGACTTAAAGGTTTGTTTGTCCTCTATCAATGTGATGACTTATTCAGTGTTTGGTTCCTTTCCAGTTCATTTTTCCTCTCTTCCGTTCTAGTCGAGTGAGGATCATTCTTCATACAGCTGATGTTGTAGCCTGCAATGGCAGGGTACCCTTACGAGGGGTTTTATGCAGCTCATGGAGCTCGGGAATATCCTCATGCAGCTCCAGGAGCATTGATGTCTTAGAGCATTCCGGGTAGTTTCATTGAGCTAGAGAGCTTCCCGGGATCAGCGGACTTATCTGGTGAGCAGAGCCCTTCAGGAGGAGCAGATTGCAGAATGGCACCCTTTTGGCCATGTTAGGGCATCCCCTTGAGTAGGCAAGGGTTCCCCCTTCAGCTGGGCAAGGGCACCTCCTTCAGCTCTTTGAGTTGTTGAATGGAGTCCCTCTGGAAGGAGGGGTCTATCCTTATGTCTTCTCAATGATCTGTCTTCTTGCTTGGTGTTTCCGACTTTAGAGCCTACAGCTTCCACAAATCACTTCATAAGGTCTTGAATTAACCTCCTTTTGGTTGAAAAAGATGAGCCATGGTCTCTAAATACTTCCTTCTCATGGAGAATTGTTGTGTAAAGGCAGTAGTGAGTTTATCCCTCCCAGTGATTGATCCAATTGGGAGCTTATCAACCATGTTAGTGGTGCTTGGTCAGTGTTGTTCGGACACTTTACAACAAGAAGTGTTCATCATACCATAGAGATCCGCCTTTGCATGGAGTTTGTCTAAGTGCTCCTTTTGGACCTCTGGTTTCATCATACTCTGGGAGGCTGGAGATCCTGATGCACGAGGGAAATAGTTTGGCCCGAATGGCAAGGGGCCAATGAACTTCCTCCTTATAGCGATGGCCCGTGAGTTGGCTTGGTTGATGTTTTACCACTTGCGACTCTTATGCGAGCTTGTCAATGTGGACTTGGGAGTGTTAGGCTCCATTTCCAGCTTTTTTTCCAGCGAGAGCGTGCCAGTCTTCTTGACTTTTTTCAAGTCCTTCATTTCCTTTATCTCCTTTCCCAAGTTTGGGGTCTTCAACATATGGCGGAGCTTTGAGGAAGGTCTTCCCGTAGCTTTCGCCACAGCATGATTCTGAAGCATCTCGGTCAGTTTCTTTGAGCAGGGCTTCGAGGGCTCTCGCGTTAAGCGAACTTCTTCAATAAGTGGACCCCCCCAAGAAGGAGGAGGTGGCGGCCTTCTTGGTTTTAGGCAGAGGTTGTGACCCTCCCGAAGGAGGGGGCTGGCCTATCATCTTCAATGTGATAGTTTTTCTTGCTCATTCCTGCTTCCACAGCCAGCAGCTTCGGATTCGTCAGCTGGTGGCAGCTCTTCATGATTCTTGCCGCCCTCTTATTTTCTTCTTCCTTGACCTTTCAGGTCAGGTCTGGTCTTCATAGGGGTGGCCACATTTCTGGAACCACTGGTTCCGGTTCCGATTTGGAATCCAGTTCCTTCGCGGTTCTGATTCGGGTTTTAACCAGAATCGTTTGTTTATCATTTGATAATTTTTGATTTTTTAAAATGGTTTATCAATTTCAGTAACAAAAAAAGGTAAAAGAAAGAAAAAGACTTTGACTTAATATTCAATTGAGTTTTGTACTTAATATAATAATAATATTAAATTGTCTAATATACTATTAGAGTATAGAGGAGTAAAAGTTCACGTAGTTTACTTACAATATTTGGTTTAAAACGTGTTTCATTTGGTTATGAATATAAATCATAATAGATATTTAACATTTCTTCTAGCATATTTTGCCAAATAAAAATAAAAATCATTGGTTTTAACCTTGAAATCGCCGGTTCCACTGACGTTTCTAACCGACGGTTAAAACTATCGGTTCCACAATTTTTGAGACCAAGGAACCGGAACAGGAACCATAATCGGCCTACATGGTTCCGGTTCTAGTTTTGGAACCATTGACCATGGTTCCGATTCTGATTCTAATTTGGGACTTGGTTTCGGTTCCATTTGGCCACCCCAAGGTATTTAATGGTAGGCGGAGCCCAGGGCGGTCTTCCCGCGGCTCTGGACACAGCTTGACTCTTCAAAGTATTCCATGCAGCTTTGTCCAGCAGAGCTTGGAAGGTTTCCCAGGTCAGGTGAACTTCTTCAGGGAGCAAACCCCTCTTCCGCGCGGAACTCATAACGTCCTTCCCTTCCAGATGGAGGTGGCGGCGCCCTTTCTTCTTGCAGGGGAGACGGCGCCCTTCATATGCAGAGGCAGCTGGCCTCCCGTCTTCTTGATTGCATTTCCTCTTGCTGGTCTTTGGCTTTAGAGCCTGCAGCTTTGGATCCGGCTCCATGCGCTTAAGGTTGGGTCTGCGTCTTCGTGCGCCTTTGTTGTTCCCACACACGACGCCAAAATGATGTTGTTTTTTTAAGGCAGATCACTCCAAGTCAACGGGGTTGACCAAAATCCTCTTCCGAAGAGAGAAGTCTTCACGTTACTCCTCTTTCCGAGGGGGAAGTCTTTTGGTCTTCTTCTTCAAGAGATGGAATATCCTTTAACTGGGAACTTGCATGCACAACGCACAAATGTTAGAGGGACACGGGGGTTGCCCCAGGGAGTCTCATCCGACGCTCAAGTCAGTACGGTGAACGAGAGAATAAACAGTGAACGAATACTGTATAATAAATACGTAGGAGGATTATGAATTAATTTACTTACAGATAATAGGAGGGGCCTTTTTATACCAGGGAGATGGGGCCCATGGGTCGTGTTGGAGAATTCGGCATATGGGCCAGTTCGCGTAGGAAGAATCGACATATAGGTCAGCCTTGGACACCATTGGGCCGGCTTATTTATTAATAGCACATTGGGCAATTAATATTAAATAAACATATATAAAGTGAATTATATATTAATTTATTAAATACAATTTTTTCCCCCAACAAACAGTAATTTTTCTTGTCTTTTCTCTATGGAAAATTATATTAAACGATATTTTTGTAACTTTATTTTAATGAGACCAAAACGTTAAAGTAGGTGTATGATCTTTTGTTATTGTAAAATAAGTGTTTTGTGTGTGTAAATCAATGAAATCACATTCGTAACATTATTTTTGTTATTATTGATTTTTTCATGTAAACACATGGCTCTCCATTATTTTTTTTGCCCCAGACCCCTCGAAACCTAGGATCGGCTCTAACCCTTGCCATCACTGAAAAAATAAACTCTGATAAAGTCTTTTGAGTGATCATTTTTCTTGCAAAGTTGAGTATAACTAATAGAGATACGAATTACATGCACAAGATTATCCCGGGTGGGATTACCCCTTCCGGCTAAAACCCCGGATGCGAGAAACCTCCTCACAAAGGGGTCCTAGTAAAAATTATTTTTTCTATGGCTAAGACCCGGAGGAAGGGGCCTCCTCAAAAGAGTCCCGGTGAATTCTTCTTCACGATGAAAATGTACAAGAAAAAGAAGGTGAAAATGCTAACACATGGAAAAAGATGCAAAGAATAAAGCAATGACTTGGGGAAGATCCAAGGGGAAAGCTCATTCCAGGCTCCGGAAGGGCGCCCCGGGAACCCCAAGGGGGCACCCTCCTCTGAGTTCTGGAAGGGCACCCCAGGAACCCCAAGGGGGCGCCCTTGTCCGAGTTCCAAAAGGGCACCCAGTGATGTTAAAATGTAATGTAAAATCTAATCTCCTGCAAGACGTCATACGCAGATATCAAAAGTAAAGCATGACAAAGGGAAACTAATATGCATAAGTAAAATGGAAGAACCATCCAGCCCCACAAGGGAAACAAACATATCAAGGTTAAAAGGAAGGGAGAAATATTCAAGTGCATAAAGAGAAACATCCGAATGCGTAAAGCAAGCCCTAAATAGGTGGGCGGGAATAAAAGTCCATGAAGCCAGAAGAAGACTATCACTAATCAAGAAGGACGTGCATCATCTCTGGCAGCAGCATCAGTCTCTCTAGGCTCAACTCCATCGCCATCGGGGTCGTCAGGAAGATCCGCCAATGCCTCAACTTCTCCCTCCTCCTCATCTGAAACGCCGCAGTCCAGGATGTCGATCAACTTGCTAGAAGCCTTCCCACTCCACCATAGAAGTTTTCAGAAATGGCGAACGACTCTGTCAAAATAGACTGAAGACTCCTGCAACAACTCAGAGCGATACTCCGGAGAAGCTCTGTAAGCCTCAATTGAGCGGGACCTCTCCTGAGCTAGCATATGGGCGTCGGCTGAAGTGCAGAGAAAGAACTCGCACGTCTTCGACTCATGATCGAGCTGGGTCCTCGCCCACTCAATCTCATTCGACAACTCAGACATCTTACCACCATGCTACGTCACATCATCCGCCAAGCTCTTCACCTTATCTTGAAGCTCTGACGGTTCTCCGCCTTAGTCACCTCACCTCGATGATTTGAGGCAGCAGCGAGGTTCAGGGCCTACAACATAATTTGTATATGTCTTAGCCAAGTAAAGAGACAAAGCATGAAGGATTGGAAGGCAAAGAAACTACGGAAGCTTACCCGAGCAAGGTCCCCGCAAAGGTGAGTCTCAATGTCCTTGAAGGGACAAAGACCCAAGGCGGGACTGGTCATCAACCGATAGAGCTCCTCGGGTATTGGCGTAGCCCAAGCCAGAATCAGTATAGTACAAATGGAACTGGATCCCCTCGCCATGGTTCACTCCATCGGAGAAGAGAACTCGGGGACTAACACTATCAGAAGCAGTGACTTTGGGCTCCATCCTCGGCCATTTCCCTCCCGAAGGGCATGCAAAAGGACGAAGGCAGAAGGACGAGAGTCGGAGCAACATCAGCACGATCACTGGAGCGTGAGCCAGGGCGCCTATCACCCTCCTGGCGGGAAGGGAGAATCTCACTCTCCTGAGGAGAAGGGCGCGGCCTATCACTCCGAGGAGGGACACCTGAGCTTCCACTAGCAGTAGACTTCCCCTTGGCCTTCTCCTTCTTCTTCTTCTTAAAATCTATTAACTCTGCAATGTTGTAACTCTACTTACCTAAAAAGCGAGTAGAAGCAACATCAGAAAAGGAAGCAGTCAAAATATACAAGTAAGCGGGAAGCAACATAAAGAAGTAAAGCAAGGCGGGATACCCAAGAAATCTCTAATATTCAGAAGATTTTTAAATAAGCCCTGAGACCTATAAGCTTCCGCCATCTCCTTCCGAGAAGTGGGAGTGCCTCTGGCAATCTTAACCTTCGAAACCCACTCGTGAGGAAGCTCTCAACCATAATCCCTCACATAGAAGAAATCCTTCTTCCACAACCCACCAAGAGAAAAAAATCCATCAAAGAACTTGCATTGAGAATGTGGGGAGAAGTGGAAGAAGGAATCACCCGGAGACTTTGGGGCATAGAACAAGGAACGAAATCCATCTACAGTCGGGATCAAGTTCAACTGTTGCATAGCGTGCTGATAACATCGGATACAT
Organism: Rehmannia glutinosa; assembly: GCA_016081115.2. Classification (NCBI taxonomy): domain Eukaryota; kingdom Viridiplantae; phylum Streptophyta; class Magnoliopsida; order Lamiales; family Orobanchaceae; genus Rehmannia; species Rehmannia glutinosa. The sequence continues at coordinate 48,465,784 of CM071930.1, forward strand.
GCATAGGCCTGAGGGATCAACTGACCAACATATGCTCCCACCGACCTAAGAATCGAGATGAGTAAAGCATCTGGAGGAAACCAACTGAGAAGCTGTAAGGTATACTGTGATAAAGCCCCCGGTTGGATGAGTGAGCTTGTTGCCCAAACCTGGGGTTAACATCACAAAATTCGAAGCAAGCTCAAGTCGCTCACGCAGCTTACGAAGACAAGTGGAAGTCACTCGACTGGCCAACTCTCCTGGGACAACTACTCAGCTCCTGGGAGGAGGCATATGCTGATACTTGGTGGGACGGGCCTCTTCAGGACTATATCTTTCGGACTCCGCCTCAGAAGACCACCACTTGAGCTCGAATCCGGCTCAAGCTCTACCTCCTCATCACTATCGAAACACAAGTCTGGAGCAAGGGAAGGAATATCAAACTCTATGGAGAAACGTGGACATGGAATAATTGAACCGGAAATAGAACAACCGGTAACACCTTGGCCTCCGAGTGGGATGGAAGAAGTACCGGAATTTGGGATATAACTTGAAACATACGAAAACTCGGGGTAAGACGGAGAAAAATGGGAAGGAAAATGGACCGATGGGCTCGGGACGCCCCTGGGGGCGCGCCCTCCTCTGCCGAGGAGGGCGCTCGAGGGCGCGCTTTCGCACTCCGATGAGGCGCCCCAGGGTGCCCTCTACGGCTCTCATCTCTCTCTTGGCGCAATGCACTCTACCTCTCCATCAACTCCCGACTCAAGTCTCACCTCAAATCTCACCTCACCTCTCACTTGAAAGAAATTTCCTAAGTCTTCTACAAAGCAAAAAATTTCAAAAATTGAGAGGTAGAGAGAGAGAGAAAGAATTTACCTTTGGAAGACATGCTCATAAGACTCCACTCCAAAGTGTCCTTGTGCAAAAAGTGGTCAAAGATTCTCCAAAGACAAGACAATATATACTATAAGTCAAGCCAGATATTTCTACACCGGATTAGCTCCCGCACTGCTTCATCCCTCCGCGACACCGGAGTTGGGGGGCTTATGTTGGGGATAAAAATGGTATTTCATAATTTAAATATATAATTCATTTTATATATGTTTATTAAATATTAATTGCTTAATGGGTTCTTAATAATTAAACCGGGCCAAATGAGTCGGGGTTTGGCTCAATCGGCCATTTTCTTCTACATGGACTGGCCCATAGGCTAAATTCTCCTACACGACCCACGGGGCCCATCTCCCAGGTATAAAAAGATCCCTCCTATCTGTTAGTAAATTAATTCATAATCCTCCTACACATTTATTTTACAGTATTCGTTTACTGTTTATTCTCTCGTTCACCATGTTGACTTGAACGTCGGAGGAGCGTCCCTGGGACAACCCCCGGGGCCTTCTAACATTTGCGCGTGTGTGCAGGAAAGTTCTCAGTCAAAGGATTTTCCAGCTCAATGAGAAGAAGACGAGAAGACTTAGCCCTCGGTAAGAGGAGTGATGTGAAGATTTCCCTCTTGGGAAGAAGATTTTAGTCCACTTAGTTGACTTGGGTGATCAGCCTTAAAGAAGCAGCATCAAAATTAGAACTATATTCTAAATATTTCGTACAGAGCAAATCGTATTGGATATGAGACCCTGGAAGCTTGAACCGCAGTTTGAGCTATTGAAAACGGTAATTCTTTTTTTTTTTTTGGGAATTATGAAAACGGTAATTCTTGTATGAGAGTATATAGATGCGTGATTTTCTTTACTGCTTTTAAGATGGTGAATTTTGAAACTAGTAAAATGAAGCAGAGATTAATCTGCCATCTTTTTATCCCCCAAAAAAAAAATCTGCCATCTTAACCCTTATTTTGCTTGATTTTATAAGCCTTAAAAAAAACCCTAGAAAAAAAGAAAATGAAATTTTCTATTATATATATATATATATAAAGCAACATGTTTCCATTTATATTTTCCAGCCTAAAAGAACCTTCTAAAAATCATTTTCGGTGTACTTATAAAAAGATAAAATTTGTCTAGCAGCTTTCTGAAAATTGTAATAGCTATAATAAAATTTTAACTTTTTATTTCCGTCAACTTTGGTAAGATATCAATCGAGCTTAGAAAATTATATTTCGTAATAAATATTGTATCAATAAGAATCATACTATTAATAACAAATTTCACTAAAATTTGAAAATACAGTTGACTTTTCGTTTTAAATTCAATCAATATAAATTGTCTACCTTATTCAGATAATCTATAAAAAGTAAATAGACTTTAATTGTTGGTCAAGTAATGTGTGTGTACATTAATTTTACAAACAATAAAAAAAATCAATTTATTGTGATATATCAGATAATAAGACTTCCATTTAATTCGATTCAATAATTTTATAAAGGGAAAGTCTCTTGTTAGACGGTCTAACGGATCTAATCTGTTAGACGGTCCAACCTATCCAACCCGCAAAGCCAGCCCGATCTTTAGTCCACCAACCAAAAAAGAGACAAAAAATAAACAAATCTCTCTCTCTCTCTCTCTCTCACGACCACCCGCGAGAATCGCTCCATTTCTCTAATGTTATCAAAACTCTTGATTTTTTATCAAATGTTCATATGATTTGCCTTTGATCTAGGAGCAAGAGAATCAAACGTGGGAAATACATCTAATGCACTGTCAGTTACATTCAGTGATCCTCTATTGGGAAAAATATACTTGTCTTCCTCTTCTTTTCCATAATATCTTCATCTTTCATTATCTACTTATCGAAAAACTAACAAGGAAAAGTGCAGATCTCTTCTTTCGATATTTCCGATCTCAATCTCGTATACTCGCGAACAAAAATCATCAATCCTGGAATTAACGGAAGTTTTTGTATTTTTGGTTCCTAGTTAGTTTATGTTTTTCTTTCTTTGAATTAAGTATGTTTTAGCCATGCCCTCCAAATGTTTGATGATTTGACTGAATCGACTTTGAAAAATTTTCAAAAGAATAATAATACTTTTGTTGGAAATTTTGGTTTTGATAAAGTGGGTGTCGACCCGACTTTGACCAATTTTTCGGTGGCTAAATATTTAATTCTGGAGGAATTAAATTATATATTATTAATCTACGTTCCGAGTAGATGTTCGTAGTATTTTTTATTTCTCAAAACCGAATTTTGGTGAGTGAGAAATTAATACACGAAGGTAGCCACATAAATGGGCATTATGTAAAGATTATTTAAAGGGAAATGAAAGGCTTATGCCTTATCCCACATGGAATAAAAATCATAGTTTATCCTAGTTTATTTACTAGAAGGTGTTATTTGTTGTATAAACTATAACACAAGTGGATGATCACAAGTGGGCCACACGCGCGCGCGCCCGCCCGCCCGGCCTCGGGCTTGGGCGGGCGGCCCGGCCCTATTGGGCCCGGGTCCTGGTCCACTAAAGTTTTGCCACTCGAAAATGGGCTTGGCCCAGATTCGAGTGACTGTTGGACTGTTGGAGCCCAATGAATCTGGACATTGTAGGTGTCCAGGTTCGTGTGACTGTTGGAGTTAGTAACTCCAACAGAAGTGGTCATCTGAAAAGAGCCCACTACTTGTCTGTTATAGAGTAGTGGGGTGTAACATCTGGGATGTTACAATTGGATTAATGCCCACTACTTTTTGTTATCTCCTGCAGGTGTGTTTGTCTATAAATTCATTTGAGTGCATTGCAATTTGGGACAGAGCAAATATTCATACACAAAGCCATATTTCGCATCTAGTCATCAACACTTTTTCGTTTACGTGTTAGTGGTGCTACTACACGAGAAGACGGCCGTTTTATCTTTGGAGGCAATACGTCAAATCGTGAGCACTAGCGGGGCGTAATTGTCTTGCGGATAGAGAGAGTATCTCGACTCGGCTTACAGTTCTTATTTCTGTTTGTAATAGAATTGTTCATTTCCAGTTTGTAATTGAGCCATTGTGAAGGCTTTCCCATTGTAACCAATACATTGTAATCAACAATCGCAAGACAATTAACGAACTTCACGATGGCAAGCTCAGCGTAACCCCAATCAATAGCCGAGAAACCCGAAAAATTCATGGGTTTCGACTTCAAGAGATGGCAGCAAAAAATGTTGTTTTATCGACTACTCGAGTCCGGCGAATATCGACCGAGGACGCTCCTGTTGTTGTTGCCGAGAACAAAACAAATCTTTTTTGCGTTTGATGCATGGGGCCAGGGTGATTTCTGTCGTAACTATGTCCTAAACGGACTTAGTGATGCACTTTATAGTGTGTATTGTGCTGTGAAATCCTCCAAAGAATTATGGGATTCTTTGGAGAAGAAGTACAAAACCGAGGATGCCGGCACAAAGAAATTTGTTGTCGGTAAGTTCTTGGATTTTGTGATGGTTGATTCTAAAACCGTGATGGAACAAGTTGAAGTTCCAGTTGATCCTACATGAAATCTGCCGAGGGAATGGCTTTTTGGAAGCATTCCAAGTGGCCGCCTTGATTGAGAAACGCCCCAAGTTGGAGGGATTTCAAGAATTATCTCAAACATAAGCGAAAGGAGATGGGACTAGAGGATCTGATTGTGAAACTCAGAATTGAGGAAGACAATAGAAGGATTGACTCTAAGTCCAAGCTTGTCCCTATGGAGTCAAAAGCCAACTTGATGGAGCACGGCTCGTCAAGTAATTCAAGAAAAGGCCTAACGATAAAGGCAAGAAACCGGTGGAAAATTCGGGGAGCTTGCTACAATCGTGGGCAAATCGAACCATATGGCAAAAGGATCGTCACCAAAGAAAAAGAAAACCAAACCGCGATCCAATGCCAATGTGGTTGAAGAAAGGAGCCAGAAGTTGACATGTCGGCGGTGGTGTTAAGCCAATATGGTGGATAACCGAAAGAATGGTTTGTGGATATCGGTGCCACTTGTCATGTCAATTCGATAAGCATGCATTCTCTTCTTACATCCCATCGACCCAGGAAGGAAGCTCCATATGGGGAATCACGCCTCTTCGATAATTGTTGGCGTTGAAGCAGTGGTGCTAAAGCCGACTTCGGGAAAGGAGTTGAAGTGAAGGATGTCTTTGCATGTCCCGGACATCCACAAAAATCTGGTTTCGGGTTCGTTCTTTGGTCAACCATGGGTTTAGGCTAGTTTTGAGTCGAAAATTTTGTACTTAGCAAATTTGGGCAGTTCCTTGGTAGGGGTTATCTAGACAAAGGATGTTCAAAATGAATGTAATATTTGTCGCCGTTTTGGCGAGAATATGAATAAGAATGAATCTTCTTTGTTTATATTTTTGAGTGCTCTAATTTATGGCATATTAGATTAGGACATGTAAATCAATGCTATAAAAAGATTGGTAAATTTAGAATTAATTAATTTACGAAGTAAACTCACAAAGAAAATGTGAAGTTTGTGTTGAAGCTAAAATGGCTAAATTACCGTTTCATTCGGTTGAAAGGAGCACTTCACCTTTAGAGTTGATACACACGGATGTGTGTGATCTAAAATTTGTGCAAACTAAAGGTGGTAAAAAATATTTCATCACATTTATTGATGATTGCACAAGGTTTTGCTACTTATACTTGTTAAGAAGCAAAGATGAAGCATTAGAGGTTTTTAAGAATTATAAAAATGAAGTTGAAAATCAACTTTAGGATTAAAATAATTCGGAGTGATAGAGGTGGCGAATATGTTGCACCATTTGAAGAACTATGTACTCGATCGGGCATAATTCATCAAACAACAAAGCACCATATTCACTACGATCAATGATGTTCTTTGAACATAAAAACCGGACTCTAAAAGAGATGATGAATGCCATGTTGATAAGTTAGGATTACCCTGATATGTGGGGGGAAGCTATTTTAATGACCAACCACATATTGAATAAAATACCACTTAAGGGAAAGATAAGACACCTTACGAATTGTGGAAAAATCGTAAGCCTTCTTATAAATACCTTAAAGTGTGGGGGTGTTTGGCTAAGGTAGCAATACCGAACCAAAACAAGTTAAAATTGGACCAAAGAAGTTGATTGTGTCTTTGTGGGATATGCATACCAAAGTAGTGCATATAGGTTTATGATACATAAGTCGGAAAATCCGGAAATGATCAAGGTACCATAATCGAATCAAGGAATGCTATATTCTTTGAGGATGTCTACCCTTGTAGAGAAAAGTTAGAAGTGAGTACTAATAAAAGAACTCACGAAGCGCAAATGGTTCAACACCAATTAGTGTAAGAGGTCTAAGACGGCTAAGTCTTTTGGGCGATTACATAACATTTATGTTAGATGGTGAGCCAAACTCGATTAAAGAGGCTCTAAGCGATCCGGATGCTCGCTCTCGGCAAGAAGCTATCAATAGTGAAATCGAGTCCAAAGAACCATACTTGGGAGTTGGTTGATCTCCTCTTGGTCATAAACCTTTAGGATGTAAATGGATCCTAAAGAAGAAGTATAAAGCGAGATGGAACTATTGATAAGTATAAAGCACGGCTTGTAGCCAAAGGCTTTAAACAAAAAGAAGGATATGACTTCTTTGACACCTATTCTCCGATAACAAGGATTGTGTCTATTCGGGTGCTTCTTGCGATTGTTGCTTTGCACAATCTAGAGATTCATCGATGGACGTCAAGACGGCGTTTCGAATGGAGAGATAGATCTTTGAAATTTGAAGGGTTTGTTGCACCCGGTCAAGAAAAGAAGGTGTGCAAGTTAATAAGATCCTTGTACGGATTTGAAACAAGCTCCAAAACAATGGCATCTTAAGTTTGACAATATGATGTTGTCAAATGGATTTAAAATCAACGAGTGTGATAAATGCGTATATGTCAAAGGGACATCGAAGCATTTGTCATAGTTTGTCTATACGTAGATGATTTGTTAATCATGGGCGATAGTCATGATACTATCATGGAGACTAAAAGAATGTTAAAGAGGAACTTTGACATGAAGGATATGGGGATTCTTGATGTAATCCTTGGGATAAAAATCGTGAGAACTCTAATGGAATTATCTTGTCACAATCCCACTATGTGGAGAAAGTGCTCAAGAAATTGAATGATTCACCGTCAAAGACGCCCATTGATTTAAGTATACATCCGGTTGCTAATAAAAGAAAATGGCTCGGATGGAATACTCACGTATAATAGGCGATCGATGTACATCACAAATTGTACACGCCCGGACTTGGCCTACCCTATAAATATGTTGAGTAGGTTCACGAGCAATCCAAGCCATGAGCATTGGAAAGCGTTAACCAGGGGTGTTAAAATACTTGAAGTATACCTTGGATTATGGGTTATACTACTCAAGATATCCAAATTTTGTACTTGAAGAATATAGTGATGCTAGTTGGATTTGATTCGAAAGATTCTTATTCAACTAGTGGATACATATTCACCATTGGAGGTGGTGCGGTATCGTGGAAGTCCACGAAGCAAACGTGTATAGCTCGGTCCACCATGGAATCACGAGTTTATAGCTTTGGATAAAGTGGTGAAGAAGCGAGTGGCTTGAAATTTTCTAGAAGATATTCCATGTTGGAGGAAGCTGTGTTCGTGATGATTCTTTGTGATAGCCAAGCGGCTATAGGAAGAAGCGGCACAGAGTAATATGTATAACGGTAAGTCTAGACATATTCGTCGGAGACACAATACCGTTAGACAATTGATCTCAAATGGTGTGATGTCAATTGACTACGTAAAGTCAAAAGACAATTTGGCGAGATCCTTTGACAAAAGGATCAATCGAGATCAATTGGGTAAATTGCTAGAGGGAATGGGCCTCAAGTCCACAAAGTAAAATAACTATCATAGTGGTAACCCAACCATGATGATTTGGAGATCCCAAGAACTTGGTTCAATGGGAAAACTAAACTATGAAGGTTATGTTGTAACACTTGGAAACAATGTTATAACCCATCCCTAGAAAGCAAAACCAAGTGTTGAAACACCGCAAAGTTGTGGTGAGGCTAAGTCATTTGACTTTTAATGATTCCTACACCTCGTTGAGGTTGAGTATGTATGGGATACTCGGATAGGAGATCACCTATATAAGTGAGAAGTGCGGGCCGCTTCAAAGTAACACTTATGAATCCAAAGTGGTGTCCATGGCCGAAACGGACACAAAACGTGAGAACGAGAAGGTGTTGAGACCTTATTGTGTTTGTTGACTCGGTATACACCGTGGAGGAATAGTTCAAGGCATTGCGTCCACTAAGCCGCCAAAGTGTACCCGATGGTATTGACTACGGAAGGTTCAAAGCCATAAGCTACCTTTCCGATGCAATATTGTCTCTTGAGGATGGTTTGCGTGTTCCGCATTCATGCATACATTAATTTCCACTCATGTGGGGGATTGTTGGAAATTTTGGTTTTGATAAAGTGGGTGTCGACCGACTTTGACCAATTTTTCGGTGGCTAAATATTTAATTCTGGAGGAATTAAATTATATATTATTAATCTACGTCCGAGTAGATGTTCGTAGTATTTTTATTTCTCAAAACCGAATTTTGGTGAGTGAGAAATTAATAGACGAAGGTAGCCACATAAATGGGCATTATGTAAAGATTATTTAAAGGGAAATGAAAGGCTTATGCCTTATCCCACATGGAATAAAAATCATAGTTTATCCTAGTTTATTTACTAGAAGGTGTTATTTGTTGTATAAACTATAACACAAGTGGATGTGGATGATCACAAGTGGGCCACGCGCCCGCCCCCGGCGGGTGAGCTTGGGCATGGGCATGGGGGGTCCGGTCCAGTTAGTGGGCCCGGTCCAGGTCCACTAAAGTTTTGCCACTCGAAAATGGGCTTGGCGATTCGAGTATTTGTCGTTGGATGCTGTTGAAGCCCAATGAATGCGGACATTGTAGGTGTCCAGGTTAGGTGTATTTGTTGAGTTAGTAACTCCAAGAAGTGGTCATCTCGAAAAGAGCCCACTACTTATGCATGTTATAGAGTAGTGGGGTGTAACATCCGGGATGTTACAATTGGATTAATGTCCACTACTTTTTGTTATCTCCTGCAGTGTGTTTGTCTATAAATTCATTTGAGTGCATTGCAATTGGGACAGAGCAAATATTCATACACAAAGCCATATTTCTGCATTCTGCACAAAAAGTCCAGCAACCAGTCATCAATACTTTTTCGTTCGAAGGTGCTTCTGTGTTAGTGGTGCTACTACACAGAAGACGAAGCCATTTTATCTTTGGAGGCAATACGTCAAATCGTGAGCACTAGCCGGGGACGTAATTGTCTTGCGGATAGAGAGAGTATCTCGACTAAACTTACGATTCATGTTTACATTTTGTAATAGAATAGTTCATTTCCAGTTTGTAATTGAGCCATTGTGAAGGCTTTCCCATTGTAACCAATACATTGTAATCAACAACTTTTTGGAAGGACTATTGCTACTTTTTATTGGAAAAATTAATACGTTTCAGAGGAATTACTAAAAACCTCTAAAGGGAAAAACTAATAGTTTTCAGGGGACTACAAATACATTTCACAAGGATCACTAATACTTTTGACGGAAAAACTAATACTTTTTAGGGGGACTAGTAAATATTTACAAGTGAATTACATACTAATACTTTTCAGAGGGACTACTATTACTTCTTAGATGAAAATCTAACACTTTTCAACGCTCTTGTGATACCAATATTACAAAACTAATAATTTCAAGTGAACTACATACTAATACTTTTCAAAAGGATTGCTAATACTTTTCAGAAGGACTGCTAATATTTTTCAGAAGGATTGATGATACCCGTTCCTGGATATTACAAACATACAACTGCTAATAAAATAAAAATACTATCGGGTCGATTTTAGGATCCGTCTAACGGATTTTGGCCCGTTAGACCGTTTGACAGGAGTTTTTGTCTATTATAAATATTCGTGTATTGAAAAATTGATGTTTGAATTTACAATTGAAAAAAATCACATTTATGCAATGCAATAAAAATAATTATGACTCTTGTAATTAGAAACATACCTTATTTTATTAACATTCATATGCTCATATTAAAAGGTAGAGTTGTATAAATATTTCGAATTTATCGAAAAATTAATGAAACCTATTCATAATAAATATGATTTTAACATATTAACATAATTATCTTCTGGATTGCCCATATATATGTACAATAAGTTCATTATTACTTACACATTCAAACGAAAATACAAAAATAAAGACTTCTCCATCATACGTGATACACTAATATGTGATCTAAATATGAGCAAGACAAATTCAATGGGTCGTAAAACATCGACTTGTTAGCATGTATGAAAAATCTGCGTACAATAATAAAAATCAAATACAAAACCTTGAATACAAATTTCATGATATCGAAGTATGGTTTAGATTTTTTTTAATTGTTGATTTTTTATATTTCTACATTGTGTTGATATAATTTATTTTACAGGGATATCAAATCCACGGAAGTGCTGTTAAAATAGCATGTGCATCACAGGGGATCGGCATCGGTCAGCCCGAACCGACCCATTTAACAACTCTGCCAATAATTAAAATAATTCGTGTATCGCATGACGGAATCATCTAGTTTAATTAATCATAATATGAAGAAAAAAAGCTAGTTGAAGCTCTATTTACATTTGTAAATTGTAATTCCAAATGTGTGCGCGTATATCTAACTAATCAAAAAACTTAGGTCTTAAATCTTGACAAACTACCAATATATTATGATTCTTATGCAAAAGTTTTAGGATCGATAAAAAGTAGGCCCCTGTGACAAGCGCGATAATGAGAGTGTTTGCGAACTCTGAAAAAGTGTTTTGTTAACTTCTAAATAGAAATAGTTGTTGTTTTTTTGCATCTTAAAGTTGAGAATCACTTTTTTTTAGAGTTTGCAAACACTTTCAATGTCTTTTGGATACTTACCCAAAACTTGAGGTTTGATCTAAGTTGAGAACACACAAACAAAAAGAAAAGAAAAAAAAATGTCACTGAAGGAAGTTCGTTGTTGCGAAATAATTGAAATGAGTTGAACAAAAAGGCAACTTTATTTACAACAATAGAACCGAAATTTTGTGCAAAATCCTAGTGTAGATTCACAGATGCAAAAAAAGTCCGGTCATCAATTACTTCACTACAAGCAAATAGGCTTAAAATTAGGGATGTTCACAGTTGATTAACCAACCGACCGAACCAAAACCGAAAATTATGTTCAACTAGAAACCGAATCGAAATTTTCGGTTCGATTTTTGGTTTATCATTATTCAAAATTTTGGTTTTCGGTTTTGGTGTTCGGTTCACCGAATCGAACCGAAAACCAAAGTTCTATTTTTAAGTGGTTTTCTTCGGTTTTTAATAACGTTTTGTAGAGTTGAAATGCAATCACAGGATTCTTGATTTTGTTTTTGTTGGAATTTTTGGTCTTGAGAAATGGGTGTTGACCCGATTTTGACCAAATAATTAAGTGGTTTCCATTAGTGAAAAATGGAATTAAATTATTTGTAAAAATTCTACTAAGAGAGTAGATGAGAATAGCATTTGGAATTTCTCAAAACCGATTCCGGGTGAATGAGAAATTAATGCTAGAAGTTAGCCACTTAATACAAATAAATGGTTTGGAAAATGGAAAAATGTGGGGAAGGAGAGATGTTCCATCCCACATAGGAAAAGGATGATAAGTTTGCACACTTAATATATCCCAAGTTGGACATATGGGCTTGGGCCCTTGGGGGCACCCAAGTTTTTAAAGGGGTGAGGACCTGCATGCTTGTGGGTTTGGTTCAAAGCACACGCGCGCGTGTCGGCCGAGTCGTGGGCTTGGGATTCAAGGCTCTTATTCTTTTTGGACCAATAACCTTTAAAATAATTAATTAATTAATTTTTTTGTAATTAATTAATTTTCGTAATTAATTAAATCAGATTTCAACTGGGAAGAAGTTCGGACCCCAAGACGGGCGACGCGAAACGGCCGTGCGTCGGGTCGTGCTGGGTGCCGAACTTTTGCGAACAGCGCACGGGTTGGAGCACGGCCCGTGCGTCTGGGTCATGCTAGGTGCCGAACTTTTGCGCACCAGCGCACGGGCAGGCGCATGGCCCGTGCGTCTGGTCGTACGCCCCTGAACAGGTGCGTCTGTACAGTGCAAAGGTGCCTTTTCGAGCCCAAAGACGCGATTTTCCGTACGGGCACTTGCTTGTCTATATTATTGTAGCCCCTGCAGATGAAAAAGACACGAAATCATCATATTAAAATCGGTCATTTTGCATTACGAAGCATATTGATTCTCCCTTTCCTTTGTAGCTTGAAAGTCATAAACACTTCGGTTGTTCGTTGTGTTTCGAGTTTGCAAGTGATGTAAACTCGAGACGTAAATAGTCGTTGTATCTTAGGGACGTACGCCGGAAACCGTTAGCACTTGTATACGGGGCGTTTTCGTCTTGCGGAGACTGAATCCAATTCAGGCCTCGACTAAAAGCCTATACACTAAACTCCAGCCATTTTCCGAAAACAGAAACCTTCCACCAATTATTTTTAACCAACAGTTTTGTATTTTGTTGCTCGGTCCTCCAACTCCAAAGTCAAAGACAAAAAAAAGTTGTTCGTGCTCCATAGACCACACCACAGAGACAAAAGCTACAAAACAAAAACGAACTAAAGAAAAATGAAGTTTGATTGGTTTGCTTAATTGTGTTTTTATTGTCATTTTTTTACTCCTTGGATTTTCTTGGTTTGGTTTGTTCTATTCGATTTTTATGAACGAATAAACCGAAATGCGAAAAAGAAATTATTGCGATGTTTTTTCATCAAATTTGGTTGGCCAAAAACTGAACCGAACAAACCCAAAAAAAGGTTCGGTTTCGACCAAACCAAACCGAGTAATTGGGTTCACTTTTCGGTTTAGCAATTGGCCAACCGAAATTTCGGTTTGTTTCAGTTTCGACCAAGGAACACTCCTACTTAAAACCCAAAGTCGGATAAAATGCATGATCCCATTATTTTCAAGCTTAAGCCTATTATTATTATTATTATTTTTTTTTATTATTATTATTATTATTATTATTATTATTATTATTATTATGGATAAACGAGTGGAACTATTCAAAAATATACAACGTTTAAGCTTAAAACCAAGCACAACAAAAAAAAAATTATGATCTCAAACTTATCGAGCCTATATAAAACACAGTTATCTCGTGTCAAACAGTGAACCCGACTCAATTGTCACCCTTATTCCTATGATCATGAAATTTTGTTAAAAAAGGATGAGTCATTTTGGAGGGATACATCCACATGCACGTCGGTAACTGAAGCTTACAAGCGAGGGTCAAAGCCCTTTTTCTCCAAGGTCGTTTTCCAAATACAAAACGTTTTCCAAATACAAAACCATAAAGGTAACCCAAATCGAACAATATCTCTTGGACAGACAACATATATGAACAAACTGATGCAATTGCGTAGCCAGAAAAATATAGGAGAGGGTCGATAAACTTAAGTGGGGTGGGCAGGATAAAAAAAAAGGGAAACTAAAATATTTTTTTCAAAAAAAATGCAGTGTAATTTTTTTCCTAAGAAAATGGGGGCATCGGGCCCAGGTTGTTCCCCCTCCCTCCGCCAGTGATCTCATGCCACCCCGCGCATACAGTTCACTGACATATTGGGGGCGTATGTAAAAAATAATAAAATAAGCTAATCGAGCTCGATTCATGTTCGGCTCAACTAAAGCTAATTTAAACTCAATTCGATTAATAATCAGACCAACTCAAACACAAGTCTTGAAACTCGATAAAAAAATAAAACAAGCATCAACAGTGCTATGTTCCACTCTACTCGATTCGTCACCCCTAACCTAGACTATGATCCTCTAGTTATTTGGTAGCCGATCCTAGGAACCATTGAGTTCTAGAAAATCTTGCTTTAACTTGAATGGGTTCACAAGTCCCCCAAAACTGGTGGCACTGCTCAAAACCACCATGTAAAAAAGGTCACGGTGCTTGAATATATACATGCACGCGAAAGTTGGGGGAGGAGGGCTCCATTTCCCAGTTCAAATAGGAATCTCAAATACTTCAACTTTCAGTTTCATGTTAAATTCTAACAAAAAATTTGGATTCATATCTCATCTATAAATGTCTAGCGAATTTCACACAAAATGAACTGATATGTCCACTTGCAAACGCATAAACTAGAGGGGATTAGTTTTACACCTTTTCCAACCATCTGATAGGCCCTCTTAGGGAAAAAGGCTGCTCGACAAAAAAAGAAGAGGAAAGATAGAAGGTGGCGTTGCCACAGCAGCCATTAAGCTCCCCATCAAACCACAACAGTAAGTTGGAAATTATAAGGAATTGATCATCCTTTTCATCTCAGCAGACCTCCTGGGATCAGATTCTTCAATAGCTCTCTCGGTTAGAACATGCTTGATTCGGCACATTGACTTGCGTACCTGTTCAATGATAAAAAAAAAAAAAAAAAAAAAAAAAGAAGGATTAAGAACAAAAAGCAGAAGAATAGGGTAATTGAGTGGGAATAATCCCTGGTGAGATCGTCTTGGTAATCCGTGTGCTATATTAAAGAGGAGCGAATTTGGATTTACCAGGGAGAAAAAAGGAAATTAAGAATATTTTATGATATTTCAGAACCATTCTAATGAAGACATTTCAAAACTCTGAACAGTTCAATATGTCATTCACACTTGCAAGAGAAAGTTGTGCGGAAAATTTAACATGTTAGACCACAGCTTGTTATTTTCACATGATTGAAATTCAAATGGTATAGAATGTTAACATGGAGCCAGAAATTGTTTTCGCTTTGCTTAGTTCACACAGCGATATCTTTTCAAGTGTCTAATGCACACTGATAAGGAAGGACTGCCATGCATGCCGCATCAGGTGGTAAACATTTTCCAGAGTAGTTGTATATCTAGCTATACTTAAAATATTGAACATTTTTTTATAGCCTTAATCTTAACCTAAGAAAGTCATCACCTTGCAGAAATCCATGATATTAGCCCATTACTGCAGTCAAATCGGGCATCCGAGGCCAAAAGGCAAATCAAAAGACTACAACAACAACAACAAACTAAGCCTTAATCCCACTGTGGGGTCGGCTATACCTATACGGATCATATCGCGCCATCGTTTACATAAGCCATATTTTCATTTATTTCTAGATATAACATGTCATGTTTAATAGTATTTTTTCAAGTCTTTTTAGGTCTTCGTCTGCCTCAAATCAAAAGACTACCTTGATCATAAATTAACTATGAAAACAAATCATACAAAGTAGGCTACTCACAAAACATTAATTAATAATACTCTCATTTTAGGTTTATAAATTTTATGTGAGTAGCTAAAAGCATAACAAGAGCTTGTTGATATCTAAGTTCGAGTTAGTTTGTGAGTTCAAGATGGCCTGAATTAAGTTCGTTATATACAACAGAAATCCAACAATCATAAGCAAATGTTGAATATATTTGGTAGATTTTGCTATCTTAAGGTTTACAGTTACTAGGGTAAATGAAGAATAACAAAAGAGACCAAAAAAAGAGTGTCCTATTTTTCACATAAGCAATCTAGTCCTTATAGAGTTACTTTCCACTAACTGAATGTAGACTTCTCTACTAATTTATGTCACGGTACTACAGAGGCAGAAATGTGTCTACACCATATTCAATTTCTATCACATTTAATTATAGAGAATGTACAAGAACAGGGGAAAGAGTTATTCGGACAACTTATGGGAACAAGGAAACTTGATAATAATATAATATCATTCAGATCTGAGAGCTGTTGTTTTGCTATCTGGGTATCATATTACACAATGTTCTTTTCTTGTATGCTTACACATTTAGTAGGAATTCTTTCACGCACTGTAATCTAAACTACACCTTGTGAACCAGCAAACTTAGATGTTCTAAAGATCTTACTGAAAAGAGTAACAGTGTGCATATATAAGACTGACGGGTTAAAAAGGAATGGAGAAGAAAATATTTCAATGTACATGATGTAGTCTTATTACAATATCTTGAGAGTGTTTGCAAAAACTTTTGCTTTTAAAGAAGTGATTTATTGTAACAGAAGTAAAAGTGGTTGAGAATCAGAAGTTGATAGTGTTTGCAAATAGAATCAGAAGTTGAGTGTTCGGTGAAAAAGTTGTTAGAGTGCTTATTTGTTTGTAAAAAATCAAACCAGAAGCAGAATCAGAAATCTAAAGCACCCATCTCCCTACTTTTAGATTCTGATTAAATGAGGCAGAATCAGAAGCAGAGTTGGCACTTGCAAGTTGCAAACACTAAAAACTGAATTTTTTTCAGCCAAAAGCTGGGAAGCACTTTTTATTAGTGATTGCAAACACTCTCATTATCTGGTCCTATTTGCATTACTTGTGGTCAGAAAATAAATAATTTCCATTTACTTAGACTAGCATGCAATAGTGCGTTCTTTTCTACTCAGCACAGCATCATTTGTTACACTTGATTCTCCATTATTAAACCTAATAAAAGGCCGTGCACTAAAATGCAATCTATTCCTTTCTCTATCCTCAACGCGAATTTTAAAGGGAATAAATGCAATCCATTCCTTTCTCTATTCATAATTTTCTTTTCTTTTCTTTTTCTCATAGCATCATAGTTATTAAAGCGATAGGCGGCACCAAGTCATGGCCTAGGCGACAACTCCTCGAAAACATTTTATATACTTAGTTTGTTGTTGTTGTTATATTCTTCTAAAAATCAACTGCGGAAAATAATAGATCATTTCAAACAAATAATAAACTATATCAAACACCAATATCAATCATCAAATGGGTTTTTACTTTTCACTTTGCGTTTTCACATTGCAAACAGGTTTTTGGCCATAGAGCCCTAAAGTTATTAAGGGTCTTTTTACTAAAAACCCTTCTTAAAATTTTTTTAGAGAGAAAATTCCAAAACCGCCTTGGCAGGAAAAAGCGACGCTTTTTCTTGCCTTTCCCCTCTCCCAAAAGCGAGGACGAGGCAAACCAGGCGGTGGCTTCACCATTTTTGTGGCCTGGAGGTGCACCGAAACGAGAAACCATGGCCTGTGGCCTAGCCATGGCTTAGGCGTGGCCTAGGCAGGCATTTAATAACTATGCATAGCATGTACATGTCATGTACAAACCTCGTTTCACTTTCCTTTCATTCCTATGGCCAATAAAAGTTTAAAAGATCAAGTGCTGCACATGTCTCTGCAGGCTGCAGCTGACACTTAGAAGCCTAGCTAACGCTAAGCGTGTTGTGATCGCTGCAGACTAAACGCAAGATTTTGAATTCACTAATCACAACGGCAACTATACTAGGAAATAACTACCCTGTTCTCTTACATTTTTTCCTGAAGAAAAAACAATACCATAATTGTTCTCCAAGCCTCTCAGCAGGAATAGTGAATGGAGATCATCGAATAACAAGCATCAAAATCGATTCCTTTAGGAATTATCGAACAAAATTATTGATGTTTTCAAATCAATATTCAACATCGACCTACTCAAAGGTGTAAATCGGGGATTGAGACTGAAGATTTCTTTAAATTATATTTCCGATTAATTTAATCACAAATAAGGCTCCTGTGGTGGGAGAGGAGGGGTCATTTAGTCAAAACTAACTTCTAGTTATTCTCTTAATCTAGAGGACCTTTTTCACGAACCTGTAATAGTTATGCAAATTCGCCAAGAACAAGCATAAACTATTAAATGCAAGCACAGTCATCGTGGAGCTTATCGTGATTAGAGTGTGTGAGAGGGGAAAGAAAATGCAATGGGTGACTTTAGATTCAACAACATCAAGCTACTCAGTCAAAAATCACCGTGAAATAAAACTATACCTTTGGAATACGCTCCGGGTTGGGAAAGCGTAGGTTTTGAGCATGAAGCATCTGGCGCTGAGTCATCAACATGTTCTTTTCCTTCAGGAGAACATACCAGAGCTTCTGAAGGTCATCCCATGACTTGAGACGCAGTTCAGAAGCCTTCCAACCCCGACCTGAATAAAAATTTAGAACCAACTTATTGAATGAACATATCTGTTTCTTCAAACGATGAATAACAAAATAACCCAATAAATAAGCATTATTTACTGAAGAAGATCAATAAATAACATATTTTTTGTGGAAAGATTGTCAAATATATATTCTTAAAAATTATATCATTTAAAAAAACTATATAAAAAATACAGCTGTGTCTATCAAAACTACATAAACAGAGAAAAGTTAAGTCAAAACATTCTGCATTTTGAGATGAGTCTATCAAAAAGACCAGAGAAACTAAACTTCGTGAAGAAAAAACAAAGGCCTTGTATGGTTATATTTTCATTGACTATTTCTAGTTTCTAGTGTTGGAAAATGAATTTTCAAAATTTATTGGATTTCGTGTGAAAATTGGAATTATGTTTGGATGAGTGAATGAGAATGAATTTTATGTAGGTTTGGAAATGAGATTATGTTTGGTTAAATAGTTTTGAAATAGTATTTTATGTATATAATAATTTGAAAAGTTGATAGTGGTTGAATATTTTAATTGAATATATAATATTATATTTATAAGATTGTAGGCTAGTGGGTCTCATTATATATATATATATATATTAGTATTTTAAGTAGATAAATTTGGTAATGGAGGGTCCCACATATATAATTGGATTAAAAAATAAGAATAGTGATTGATAAGTGATGTAGAGTAGTGTATAGGGTTGAGAATTGAAATTGTAGGTTTGAGATGATGTTTTATGTGAAAAGTGGAAAATGGAAATGATGATTTCCATTGGAAATTTTAGAAACAAACATGATTTCATTTCTATGAATAGTTGGAAATTGGAAATGGGGCCTTGGAAACATAAACAAACAAGGAAAAAATTCTAGATTTTAGGTGCATTTCCAGATTTCAAAATTTTACATTGCACACACACCTCTCTTACATGTTATTATCAGGAGTGAGACTTTTACCAGTTGTATCACAATTCACAACCAAACTACACTTCAATGTCAAGAATTACACTATAGGAATCGGTTTACACACATAGACCAAATATCCTAAACCCAGCTAAGAGTTTCAGAAAGTACATTTTTTTTTCTTTTTGAGGAAAAGAAAGTACATTTTAACTCGTTCTTTTTAACGCAGCAACTTAACATAATCACTATTTTTTCCACGTAAACTAATGTGCATCTCTGAATAGAAATTCAGTTGTAGTAAGTGAAAGAAAAACGAAAAAAAAAAAACAAAAAGAACCGAGAAAAGAAAAAATAACCTTACGAGTAATGGAAAGAAAATATATTATATTTACCATAGACAACAGGCTTCTCATCCTCTGGGTTTCTATCAGCCTCAAAGAACTCCTCGAGCGGATTGTGCCGGGCCGTAGAAGAAGCAGCAGCTGCAGCAGCTGAAGCCTCTGATTTGGCAGCAGCAAAGAGTGTCCTCCCAAAAACCCTCGTCAAAAACATCAGTACCTCAAAAGGCTAAGAACTTTCTGCAGAAAACAAGAAAGAAACAGACCCAATAAATAGCCCAAAATCATAAAGCCACAAATCTTGACTGCATTTTGAACAACTGGAATGAACCAAGAACACACCTCTCAACACATCAAAATTGTCTAAAATGAAATGAAGTCCAAACAATCGGTTACTGAAATCCAGCTCGCATGAATAAATATTCGAATTCATAAATATTCCAATTGGGTTATTATTTCTTAACCAAAACTTAAGTGATTCAGAATTCCAAAATTCAAAAACCTCAAGAAAAGGGCTTAAACCCCACTAAAACCCCTCAATTTTAAATTCTTATTTGGCAGAACTTCTTATATATAAATCGGGATTTACATATTGATTAAAAAAAAACTGATTAGATGAAATACCGTGTGAAGAATGCGAGAATGCGAGTGAGTGTGTTGTGCCAGCGTCGGAGAAAGAGAGAGAGGGTCTGTCTATGATGAGTAGAGGCCGTTTGGCATTGTTTGGCGTTGTTAATAGGTCATGAATGGGTCATGAAATTTGCTTAGAGTAGGTCTTTCATGGAACCGTCTCATATCCTAGAAAAACACAAAAAAATATGGGTAATTTTTTTTTATGGGTTTGGATTTGAGATTCTAAATACAAATAGAATCTGTCTCATAAATATAATCTAGACAAACGCTCTCCTGTCAGACGGTCTAATGGGCCAAAACATGTTAGACGGATCTCAAATCCAACCCGGTGGCCCTTTTTTATTAGCAGTGACATGTTTTGTAACATTCAGTGACGGTATTAGTAGTCTCTCTGAAAAGTATTAGCAGTGCCTCTGAAAAGTATTAGCACCTAGTTCACTTGAAAGTATTAAATTTTTGTAATATTGAACAGTGATATGGTATAACGAGAGAGCTGAAAGGTATTATGTTTTCATCTGAGAAGTATTAATAATCCATCGAAAAAGTATTAGTATGTAGTTTACTTGAAAATATTTATTAATCCCTTTAAAAAGTATTAGTTTTTTCCGTCAAAAGTATAAGCAGTCCATGTAAAATGTATTAGTAATTCTTTTGAAAAAATACTAGTTTTTCCATTGAAAGATTTTAGGAAATTCCCCCGGAGAGTATTATGCTTTCAATAAAAAAGTATTAGTAGTATCACTGAAAGGTATTAGTGTTTCCATAAAAAGTATTATTAATTGTTGTTGTTTTAATCTTTCTCTGTTTTAAAAATTCAATGATTTACAAGTATTTTTTTCGTCAACCTCAACCGATCATTACAAGCAATTGTTGGTTTCATGCAATTTTGCTTTGTACTGAACATAAATTCATCATTTCAGATGTCTCTGCTTCTTCTTCTTCTCATTATTAACTAGTAAGCTCTCAGAAGGATATCCAGTAAACTAATCGAGCAGAAAATTTACTATGGAGACCAAGAGTTCGGCGGCGTGGCCAGCGTTTCCGGAGGAGTTGAAATACTAGTCAGGCTTCGAGAACCACTTCTCATCGGAGGCGATCGACGGAGCTCTTGCAACATTGAAGCAGTCCCATAGAATACGCGCTTTTTAGAATGTTAAACAGATCTCCGACACTTCCTTCACCTCTCCCCGTAAGCTCAATCACCGCATGTTATTATGAATTTAAGATAATTTACTTCATGCTTGTTTCCTTTGAGGATTCAGCTTTTGGCTCAATTTGTTGATTATTTAGGGGGAGGAACTTTTTTGCCTAAGCAACTAGTTGTATCTTGTGAAACTATCGGGTCAACTGTTAAGTCAAATTTTGATTAGTTGGTGGGGCTCCGTCTAACGAGTTAGATCCGTTAGACCATCTGACATGAGACCTACTCTATAATCTATAAGACCGTCTCATACAAGTTTTTGCCATTTTTCGTAAGAGGTAGAATACGATTTTTAGAAAGTAAATAAATAAAGGGTGGCGCTATTGGCACCCCCAAATTTGATGAGTACACCCACCTTATAAGTTCACCCACCCCCACTTTTTCAAATATGACCCAATTGATGAGTTCACCCCCCCTTTTTTCCAATTTTGCCCTTAGTCTTATTTTCCCCCAAAATACACCCTCCAACCATTCACCCCCCCACTTTCTCAAATTGTTGAAACAAAAAATACACCCACCCTCTCAAGCGACTATTCAAATCAAATCGGCAATGGTTAGAGATTTCCAAACATACTGGGAGAATAAGGATGGTTCTTCCCGATGATGATGACGACTTCGTGGATGGTGCACCACCATCCACAACAAAGCCGAGACGAGACACCAACACTCACTTGAAAAGCGGCGGCGCTCGAAGAAAATGATGAGGTATTGTTATAACTCAACTTTTCCTTAAAATAACTTGCATTTTTGTAGTTTGTGTGTGCTATGTAGTTGTATGGGTATGGGTTTGAGATGGGTGTAGTTATGGCGCCCTTTGTCTTTGTAAAATTTGAAATATGGAACTTTGAAGAAGACGAAATGGCACGGTCGATGAAGCCTAGGTGGCACGATCGATTGAGCGATCGTGCCACTTTAAGCGCACGATGGCTTAGTCATTGATCGTGCCACCATCGTGCCACAGAGGCACGATGGCTTATTCATCGATCGTGCCACCATCGTGCCTTTTTGGCACGATGGCTTTACTCTTGGCACGGTCGATGAATAAGCCATCGTGCCATAGTAGTAGTCGTCAATTTTTTAGAGTTCTCTATGTGATTTCTTTGATAGTGGTTGATTGCTAATTTTGATTTTTTACTATTTTTCACAGTGGGCTTGGAAGAGGCCGAACTTTATGGCAATAAAGCCGAAGATAAATTTGTATAGCAGGTTGTCGATTCTTGACGACTTAGAAATCGAGTTGCAAAAATGCGGGGATTTTGTGTACGAAGAGTTTTGGAAGTCATGTTTTGGTTTTGTATTGCGGATGGACAACCGTGCGGTTAGTTGTAATGCCGCCTTTCATGCCGTTATTGCGAAGGAGGTTGTTAAGAAAGGTGCAATGGATGAATTTTGGTTTCGGATTGGAAACTGTTTGATTCGGTTCTCCAAATATGAGTACGCTTTGATTACTGGGCTATCCTTTGCCCCCACCACATTTAATCCGAACACCAACCACGTGCCGCCTCCCAATGGGTTGTATGATAGATACTATCGTGGTGTTAAGGTGTCGATGGAGGATCTACTCTTGCATTTTGCAGGCGGTGCATTCCGTGATGATCCTTCTGATGAGTTGAAGGTGGCGAAGTTGTTGGTTGCATATTATTTGCTATTCGCATGGGATCCAAGGTCCACAGTCATTGAGGATTCGTGGCGGACTTTGGTTGATCACGTTGATCGTGGGAGTCTTTTCTCACGGGGAAGTACTGCTCCAAATTTTATGCCACTACCTTTTTGTTACCCACCGAGCTCAATAGTACTTTCCGTATTTACGGATTTGTTTGGGCTTTCTTGGTAAGTGATATTAATGTAATTTACATCTTATAATTTACATTTAGTACAAACATACATCTTATAATTTAAATATTTTTATTGTTCTTCTTAGATTTGGGCGTACGAGGCCATACCAAACTGGGGATTCATGTGGGGTTCGGCCTCGGACATTGCTATTCCACGCGCACACGGTGGAAGTTTCCGAAGTCCTCCGTGAATCTGCATGGCTTTCTTGACCATCATGTACAAAATGTAATTTGCATTTTTCAAATTTTAACTTATGGTAATAATTAAGTAATTACTGATTTTGATCTTGCAATTTTGTAGATTGATACGCACCGGACCTTGACTGCGAGGGACAATGAGCTTCCTTATTTATTGCATGTCAATCTCGAGCTCCGATCCGGTGTTGTTTATGTTCATCGGGGTAACCCGATCGGGAAGAAGAAGCCCACGACGCCTATTACTCCTCAAGCTTCAAAGCGTCGACGCACCACACATTAGTCGACTTCATTGATGGATGATGATGATAGCCTTGATGCCGATCCACATATTGAGATGGGTGATTATGATCGTCCAGCCCCCGAGGGCGTTGTTCCAGATGTTCCTCCACACACCTCTACACCCTCTCTAGCTGCCGATCGAGCGCTATTAGAAGAATTGGTGCGGCAGCAGGTGGAGGCCATTGTGCCGACTTTGGTTGAGCGTGCCATTGAGGCCTTGGTCCCGCGTTTAGTACGGCGGGAGGTCGAGGCGTTGGTTCCGGATTTGGTTCGGACTGGGATGCAGCAGGAGGTTCCACCTTCTGTGCAGCAGATCGTGCCAGATTTGGTCCAGAAGCACGTATCTGCTATGGTACCGCCTATCGTGCGGAAGGAGGTCAGGGTACTGATTGATCCTGCCATTCAGCGTACGGTATCTTTTTTTACATAGTAGCTAATTTGATGAATCATAGCTAATTAAATCTTTTTTTTTTGAGAAATAGCTAATTAAATCTTGGATGAACATGTTTGTTATGATTTTTGTTACAGGAAAAATGGTAAGAACAAGAAATGAGATCGCTAGGGCCAATAGGCGTGGTGTTGGTTGGATTTCCCAGGAGGAAGAAGCCTGCTTTGACAATTTCTTCATGCTATGTCGTATGGCAAACAACATACGGCGCCTTGCTATTTTCAACGGCATATTTGTTGAACTGAGTCGCATGCTATCTGAAGCCATGCAAAAGGATTTCCCTGTCCTTAAAGTCAAGATTAAGATCCATATGATGCGCACCCACTTTCATGACTACCGGTTTTTACAAACATTGCGGGTGTTAATTTCAACCCGTACACTAACAGTTTTCCATCTCTCCAGCATTATTGGGCTCATGTTAGGCAAAGAGAACAAAGATGCTGATGGTTTTTCCGGACTAACGGCTTCCCAAGGTACCGTGACTATGTTGAAGTTTTCAACACTTGTGAGGCGCCGGACATTGATTTCGAGGGGCTACCAGGTTACACTCGTGTCAATCCGTTGGAGTTTGATGGTTACTCTTCTGATGAAGGTTCTCAGGATGATGCTGAACGCTCAGAAGTTGACACCGATTGAGTACATGTCAGTTCTTGGTGTCTGTTGTGTACTAGTTGGGTGGTTGTGCGCTATGTTTGTAATCTTTGCTTTTGTTGTGGTTGGTAATGTACTTTGTTAGGTTGTAATGTACTATGAAGGTTGGTAATGTACTATGGAGGATTGTGATGTAATAATAAAGTTGTTATGAAACGTTTTCAACGTGACAATATAATAATAGATCAACGCTTGTGGCACGATCATTGCATTTACGACCGTGCCACGATCGTGCCTTTATAGACACGATAACAGTGTGTGACCGTGTCACAATCGTGTCTAAAAGGCACGATCATAGTATGTGACCGTGCCACCATCGTGTCTATGAGGCACGATCATAGTATGTGATTGTGCCACCATCGTGCCATTTTGACAAATCAACTTAACAAAATCCCTGTAAAAAATGTGCCACCTTAAAATAAGCATTTAAACAAACAATCACACCAATTAAAAACACATGCATTTCCAACAAAGTTCTTTAACTTATCCAATACATAACAAACAAATAATTCTAACCTAAGTTTATAGTCTCCGTACTACTACGGACAACGGGACTGCATTTCCTACACTTCCACTATACAATTCAAGTTGTTTAGTATACAAATTCTTCCAATTTCTTTGCACATTCATGGCGATAATTATTCCATGTTGCGACCATGGGAGGCAATGGGTGACCGCCACTCAAGAAAACCTACAAATGAAAAAAAATACATGTCAACAATGAGTACACATAATCTTTACTCAATTTTTTAGTTACCTCTATAAAATGGTTATTGTTCACAAATCCAACACAAATTAGCTTCGGAGCAATTGGCGCTTCTATTCGTAATGGTAAATATGTGAGGGACATTCGTTGATCCAAACACACAAATGCAACATTGTAAGCCGACGCAACCAAGTGACCCATCTCGGGTAAACAAAACCAATGTTTCTTATGCGTTGTCTCGTTATAGTGGTTGAGACGAGACAAGATTTTGTCAACACTACCATGTTTGACGAATACATGATTGTACAACCCTTGGTTTTCGTTCAACTCATGACATAGGTCTCCTCGAACCCGACCCCATGAATCTTCACCGTATCCGAGTAGCAGTCCGCTACGCACGGAAAACCACAATGACCATCACTCACAACATCCTTAGTACCAATAATATGTTGATGTAAACGCGTTGGAAGTTGCTCCATAAAACCACTAATGGTCACTTTCTGGTCCTTATGACGCACAACCTATTGAAACACAACATGAAGAACAGTGGGACATTAGCAACAAATATGTCATGTGTACATGCACAAA
Organism: Rehmannia glutinosa; assembly: GCA_016081115.2. Classification (NCBI taxonomy): domain Eukaryota; kingdom Viridiplantae; phylum Streptophyta; class Magnoliopsida; order Lamiales; family Orobanchaceae; genus Rehmannia; species Rehmannia glutinosa. The sequence goes on from CM071930.1 coordinate 48,491,491, forward strand.
TAAAAGAGACGATATTTACCGGTAGCTTTTGCCTCGGCATCGGAGAGAACATAGGTTGATTCGATGGACCAACATTAAAGATTACTTCTTCACATGGTGAACAACTATCTTTAATAGACTCGACATATTCGAACTTACTCGGGTCACGTTTGGTTGATTTGGATTGTTTAACCTTTACGGACTTAGGACGACCACGTGTGCGGTCGCATTTCTTGTGCTCAATTAGTGAGGTTGTTCTTGGATTCGTAATCTCCGTAATTCTTTTCGAAATTAATAACCTCTCTAATTCGGGTGCTTGTTCAAATTTGGTGAAAAGATCACCGAAACACTGAGTCCATCGAGACCCAATTTCGGGCCCAACTCCAGCTTCGTCTTTGCTAGTCGGTAATATATCTAATTTTCGCCAAAATGAAGCCACTTGATCAAGTGGAATTGGCTTATCCAAACTCACATATTCAGAAAGTTCATGAGCACATGGGAGTCCGCACGTCTTTCTCAATACACAACCACACAACAAAGGGTACCCTCAGCTACACGATGCATTTCAGTATAGATCAAATTCAATGCATGTATAGAAACCATAACTCGTAGTGACATGAATACAACCGATTTGTATTTATGTAAGACTACATTTCCGCTCTTCTCAAGAGAATGTTTGATTGCATTGTGTGATGTCTCGAGGAGGGTGTGAATCTGTTCCTAACATGTCTCGAAATTACCCTGACTAGACGCCTTGTTTGTCTTTTCAATCCGCATGGTGACTCTCCGCCCTATAATGATTTTTCAAACAATATTATATTAATTTTTAGGATTGTATATGATATAACATAAACGCAATGATGAGCACAATAAAGTGAATTACCTATTTGTTGTGGTGTTGTCGAAATGCATGACATTATTCGTCCAAGCAGACACAAATCTTTCTTTATACGGCCCCATCCATTGCTCCATTACATATTACGGCGTAATTTGGATCACAAAATTCATTGCAATCTCCTAATTAAGTCATAAAATGATTGCTCGAATCTGCGATGACCAATAAACTACAATAGAGGTTAAAAGATTCTCACTTCTCTTTTGTGGCCAATATTTTTTTGCGGTTTGCAAAAATGTTCCTACTAATGTGCCACCGACAGAAAATGTCTCGAAGTGGGAAATGTCGTCTCTATTGCATTCATTAGAGCTAATTCTCTATCGTAATAATCACATTTGGCGGGGAAGATGGATCCATCAATGATTTTAAGATCGAGCAAGCCCATATGTAATTATCTTCCGCTCGTACTCCATATAAGCAACTGCAATACAAAATGTCATATGTGTCGATGTCACACCAACAATCTCCAACAAAGGTAACTTGTACCTATTAGTTTTGTATGTGCAATCCATAAAAATGACACTCGAAAAAGCACGCAACAACTCAACGCTTGTAGGGTGAACAAAGAATATATCCTTCACGGTGTGTTACTCGTCTCGCAACGTCTATGATGATAGAAATATCCATGCTCCTTCAATTTATGCATAAGTTGTTGCATTTGAGATCGACCCTCACGCTCGACAACTCTATTCTTCATACGGGCATTGTAGATAGTCCGTATGGTGGACTTATTATCTTGAAACTTATTTTGTAGGCCAAACAAAATGTCCTTCGGCCGAGTATTGCCATGTGACATATCCAACACATATTCTTCCTCACTTCTTGATAATCGACCGGCATAAGAGTGACCCTCCAAATATTGTGCAATTGGATGATTATGCACACCACATTCAACATTTAGTGACCATTCTCCTTCAATTGTTACTTGTCGACCCCTCAAACGAAATGGGCAACCACATTTCTTAGTTCCAGATTCTCTCTTAGAGACTTTTTTTTTTCAAAAATCTTAGCATCATTTTGTTCGACATCTCTAGTCTTTTTTGAATCACGGTAATGCCCACTACGTTCACAAGCCAAAAATATCCGAGGTCTTTTCTTTTCTTGACCACTGTCCAACCTACTTATTACAATTACCATGTTGTGCTCATGTCCTCTCTCACGCACCCAATCAAATAATTTATCCCGAGAAACAAATAACTCATACGTCGTGAATACGTGTGTGTAATCGGTAACAACACCAAGCTCTTCAACATTCTCATCATTCTTGGGAGGACAAACAACACTATTTTCCGTAGGCAACGAGGCCATACCCTATTAAAACAAAATCAACAAGCCCAAAAAACAAACTGTCAAAATGGCACGATCAATACCATGATCGTTCCACCTTCGATCGTGTCACATGGCATGGCACGATCATTGAATGTGATCGTGCCATATTGCCATGTGACACGATCGACGTGATGATCGTGCCATGCTGTTGATCGTGCCAATCGGCGGAAAACAATGGTGCAACAGAAATATCGAACAGTAAAAGTGGATAAATTACATAATTTTGGGCTGAAAACCAAGAAGATACTTACAATATTTGGAGGAATCAAATCTTTGTTGTCCATTTAAGCTGTTGTGTTGGTGTCGAAAAAACTAGGGTTTATAAGAACACGGTTTCAGCTTTTCTCAAGAAAGAAGAAGAATAAGAAGAATATAGTTGAAGGATTTGGGTGGGTGTGTTTTAGTAGATTTAAGTGTAATGAATGATGTGGGTGTACTTAGAGATTGGGGGGGTGTATTTAGAACTTGGCTTTTAGTAAGGGTATTATAGTCTTTTAACTTAATGGCATTTTTGAAATATTAGAAAGTGAGTGTACTCATCAAATTTGGGGGTGCCAATAGCGCCGCCCATAAATAAATTGGAAGTGTCTTAAATGTCAATAATTAATTAAGTTTTTATTAAAATAGTCGAAGGAACAAAAATGCCTTTTTGCATGTAGTATTTTTAAATTTGAAAATTAGGAGATTATTTTTGAAGAGTGAAATTTTATAAATTTATTAAAGTAAATATTACTTGAAATTGCACAATAAACTACGTTTCCCGTAATATAATTGTAAGTTATACCATGAGATTGACAATACGATTCCTTAACATTCTTTGTCTTTCTTTCACACAAAAACTCCTGTCAGACCGTGTAACGGGTCTTTTCCGTTAGACGGATCTAACTTGACCTGGGTTTTTTCGTAATTTCATGCACCAGTGACATGTTTGTAATATTCTGGGACAGTGCATCCGAAAAGTATTAGTAGTTTCTCGAAAAAGTATTAGTAGTTCCTTGGAGAGTATTTTTGTAGTTCTCGTAAATATAATTAACTTTTTCTCCTGAAAAGTATTAGTAGTAACGATGAAATGTATTAGCAATCTGCTTGAAAAGTTTTTTCAGTAATCCTCTTGAAAAATACTTATTTTTTCCATCAAGAGTATTAGTATTCCTACTAAAACGTATTAGTAGTCTTATTTAAAAGTATTATGTTGTTTGATTAAATGTATTTTAGTATTCCTCTTGAAAAGTATTAGTTTTCCTCATAAAAAGTATCAGTAGTTCCCCATAAAAGTATTAGTTCTTCTCCCAAAAAGTATCAGTAGTCATCCTGAAAAATATTTGGTAGCACCTCTAAAAATATTAGTTTTCCCTCCGAAAAGTATTAGTAGTCCTCCAAAAATGTATTAGCAACTCTCCTAAAATGTATTAGCAGCGGCCCACGGATGTGTGTATTGGTACTTGTGCGGGATGTTGGTGAGCTGGCGGGTCGAATATTTGGATCCGTCTAACAAATTAGATCTGTTAGACCGTCTGACAGGAGACTAACCTTTTCTTTTGTTATATTCATTCGACTTAGGAAAGTTGTAGTCATCTTATTGAACCATTTTAGGCCCTGAAAATGATTGGTTTCATTTTGCTCATTAGGTGAAATAATAGGGGAATAACACTTTGTCCTCCAAACTATGACCCTTTTGCCATTTTTGGAGCTAATTTTTTTATTATTACACTTTGTCGGTTGAACTACACCGGTTTTACACTTTGCCATTTCCAGCCCCCCAATTGATAATTTTTTTGTTGGGATTTTGCCACGTGCATGACATCACCTCTTGTTTATACAGTTTTTGATCAATTTCAGGTTGTTTAATATGCTCAATTCCAATTGTTAATTCACTGCTGAAAAGTTCAAACTATTATTTTCCCCACATAAAACAACCTGAAATATGTCAGAACGCGCAGAAACATGTGTCATGCATTTGGCATTATCATGGTAAAAAGTTTCACAAGATGTGCTACAGATGACAAAATGCAAAATCCGTGTAATTCAGACGGCAAAATGTAACAACAAAAAGTTTAGCTCCCACAGTGCGGCATATCGTCATAATTTGGATGATAAAGTGTTTTTACTCCTAAATAATATCAAAAAAGTGATTTGGAGTACAATTGTTTCAAAAAAAAAAAAAAAAAAAACAAGATATTGCAATAAGTATTAAATTTGTTTTGTTATAATATGCATTCTAAACCGTTCCTATTATCTCACCAATTAAAGCCCTCATGGCCTCGTACTCATTCTAGGTGGCCACTATTAAAAGTGATTATAAACTTCAGCCAGAAAATGAATAAGGGCCCTTAGATTTTTATAAGCCCAATAAACATAATTTAGACAAACCCAATATATATTTTTGGGCTGATAAGCTCCTGATGTTTGTCGACCAAAACAGCCCAACTCTTCCAAAAAACTAAATTCAACACAGAAAAGTTGCTAAAAGACTATAAAGTGCATAAATACTCATTACGAAAAAAAAAAGATCGTTTTTTAAGTTCAAAAATGAATGTGATGTGCCTTTAACATGTGAATTGTCTTCATTTTTTACTCAGTTGGCTTTACACAAAATAAATGAGAAAAACACTAATACATCCATGGTCATAAATATAGTGCTATATTAATATATTTCATAGGTACAAAACTTTATGATGAATCTCGAGGTTAGATTTACTTGGGCTGACTAAATGATCCAAGCCCAATCAGAGTAGAGTACTCAAAAGAAGAGGTCCATTTTTCCATGTGGATATACTAATAGTAGAGAAGTTGTTCTCAGAATTTCTTGGCATAAATGCATGGGATTTAAGTTCACCTTAAGTGCTAAAACCAAAGCCCGTTACTTTTTTCTTAGCACTTCATAATAAAAGTTATAATTACATTTGGCATGTAATTATCTGATTATAATTAAATGAAATCCATATAGAACCCAAAAAAATAAAATAAAAAAAATGGTTGTAACGTCAACTGTAAAGTCAATTGACCCATTAATGTCCATATAAAAATATTCTCAGTCATTGGAGTTGAAGGATAAGGCACAAGACCATGACCCAAACTAAATTAATCATAGTATAAAAAGTCTTGGATTATTTAGGGATATGTAAATGAATTCACAAGAGTCGAACATGTTATTGTTTAAACTAGTTTGGATTTTTATCGAGTTTTAAAAATTGTGTTTGAATTTAATTTAATTATAAATTGAATTGAGCTTGAACGATATTTTAGTCGAGATAAATACGAATCAAGTTCGAATAATTTGATGTTTTGACAAATATTTTATCATTTCTCATTATAACTGAGTTTAGTTCGAACTGGATTTCACATCTTATAGAATGAGGGCATGTGCATGTCTTTCTCTTTTTGAAGAAAAAATATAATTTATTTACAAAAAGTACCTAGATGAAATAGCTTCATTGTTTGCGTAAGTGGATTAAGGGGAAGTGATTAAAAAAAGAAAGGAAAAGGTCCCCAAATATGTGAAGATATCCCCATAAATCGTGTGGTTTTAGAGGAAAATAAAAGAAACCAAATTGCTAGCTAGTTGGAAAGTGGCTCCTTTTTGGTAAAAGGGTCCCAAGCAATACCCATGTTATGTTTCTTGTCATGTTCCAATTTCTTCTCTCTCATCTATTATTATATATATATATATATATATATATATATATATCTCAAGAAAATTAACCCAAGTTTAACCCAGTCCAACATAATCGATCACATATATAAGTGAATATAAGGGTAAAATTCACTTTATCCCTTGTACTATTTTCTTATACTATTAATTTTGTTAGAGATGACAATGGGGCGGGGCGGATGTTTTAATACCAAGACCCGCACCATCCCTCTATGGGGCAGGACGGGGCGGGTCGTCCCGTGTTGAATTTTTTTTTTATATTTTTATCTTATATTTTATATTATTAATAATTTTTTAATATTATATTTTGTATTATAAAATGCATATTATTTATAAAATTTGTCATTATATATGTTAAATGTAATATTAAATACATAAAACTATATTATATATAAAATATACATTAAATATATTAAAAAAATAGAAAAAAAAGCACGGGGCGGGACGGAGGTGATACCCAGACCCGTTTCGCCCCGCCACGGGTCACGAAGCAGGGCAGCCCAAACAGGACAGGGGAGGGCGGATACCCGTCAGGGCGGGTCATTTTGCCATCCCTAGATTTTGTATCAAAAACCTTACACCCCCTCTACTATATATATTAAAACCTTCAATTACCTCCTAAAACAATAACAACTGTGATGATGGACAAAGGTGCCCTCTATTTAAATAAAATATTAGTTTTATTTGCACACACTCTCTCTCTCTCTCTCTCTATATATATATATATATGAGTATAAATCCTAGAAGAGGATGGTCTGGTGGGAATCGAAACTCAGATCTCTTGCCTAAGCATTAGAGTCTTTAACCACCGTACTACTATCTGATTCCCTTTTACCATTTATATATTATATTAAGCATTAAATGATGTATCCCTCTATAATTAACTATAAATTAATTCGATCCCAAAAATTATTCAACACTAATTTTATTAAATAAACTTTATAATAAATTAAATTAAAATTAGGGTCTCATTAGTAGATATATAATTGTGCATATAATTCTATCATGATGGTAAACACGTGTAACTCAAAATATATTAACTTGTCCGCTTGCAATATATAGTTATTTTGTGAAAGGAAATCAATATGGAAAATAAATAAATCTTGTAAAAATATTGCAATTAAGAACATTAACTAAAGAATAAAATAATATAATAAATTTTTTATGAGTTAATTTAAAAAAAATTATATTATAAATATATAATTCAACTATTTATTTAATTTAATTGTGATTAATATTAATTTCTTTAAAACATTATTAAATCAAGCTTATGCAAAATTATTGATAATTAATTGTCATAAAGTATTTATTAGATTTTTTGTTCGATATCTGTAATATTTTTTTTATTGTATAAATAAATTTCTAGACTCTGTATTTTAAATATAAATTAATAATACAAATAGAAATCTAAACTTTAGTACTTGCTTATTAAAGCAATATATAATAATAATAATAATAATAGTTTATTTCTTTACAAAAATCAATGTAACTTTTTTATATTATTGAAATTATTTGTTTAATAAAATTAGAGTTATAGAATATAGGATCAAACTAATTAAAATTTAATTATAGAGAAAGCAAAATACGGAATTTAACATTATATAAGTGCAAGGGTTGTTTTGTCCATCAATATATATTTTATTAGATTAGGGGGACATTTGAAGGTTTTAAAAGTAGAGGGTGGTATTTGATACAAAATCAATAGTACAATGAGGTAAAGTGAATTTACCCTATATATAATATGTGATGCTACTAAAAATTGGACGGCTCACTCCAAGTCAAAGTACTCCGAGCTAAGGTATATGTCTCCAATCTAATGCTCAATCCACATAAAGAAAACCAACCTGCAATACGCAAATAGGGTTAGAAGGGCCCCGATGGTTATCCTACTTAAGTCAACAATTTGTAGGAGAAAAAACTAGAGCGTTAAGGAAAATCAGTAGTTAAAATGTGCTTAATGAATAATAATTAGGGAGGAGATATTTATACCTGGGACTGTGGGTCGCATGGGCCTAGCTAGTGTAATGATTTAGGTAATAGGTATCAAGGGCCTAATATAATGAACTGAGCCTATAGGACCCGATGTTATGGGTTGAGCCTCATGGGCTTTATGCAATGAGCCTAGCCTAGTGGCTTTTAATATTAACATGGCCTAATATTATTTTCTATTGGATAATAATGAATTGAATATATAATTAAATGTTTAAAAGAGAAAAGATAGTTTTACCCCTTATCATAAGCCCTCCAGCTCTCGGGCTGCAAGAGAGACTGGAGTAGTGTGGCAGTTAGGTCCCTTGTAAATCTGTGATCCGTGTGGGACTTAATCTTCTGAAAAGGGAGATGTCTCTCTAGGAAGGCAGGGTCCCCAAAGTGGGAGGTTGTCTCAAAGGGAGGTCCTATCAGGGGGGAAATCTTCTTAGCTTCCCAGGATACTTATTCATTAGAAGACTCTTCTGGTATCCTAAAGAAGAGAGGTTGGCCTCTCTTAGCTACACGAGGGGACTGATCGAGCATGGGTGCAGGTGTGTGGTCGTGCAATATTTTTTTAGGTTGACTGAGGGACCGGTCGAGCGTGGTTCATGGGTGTATGCAATGGACAATCGATTTTTTAGGCCGACCATGAGACGGTGCGCGAAATTTTGAAGTTCCATTTTTTTTATTGGGGATTTCTCTCGACGTTATAGATGTTTGGGTCCCTCCAAGTGTGGAAGACCTCTTGTTGTGTATCCCCGAGGGGGTGGAGTTATCTTTTATGAGGAGTTTACTGGATGAGTGACCTAGATAGTACGAAGCTACATCTTATGGGACTTGGGAACTTACCATGGACAGGGCGTAGTTGCCTCTTAAGGAAGGCGGCTTAATAGCAAAATATGCCCTATAACTTAGGTCGTTTTGCATTTTTGCCCTTTAACTATTAAAGTTGCAATTTATGCCCTGGACAATATTGCCCTTATAGCCAAATATCAGTTTTGGTCCATTATCTTTCCAAAGGTAGCAATTATAGCCTATAACTTTCGAGAATTAGCAATTTCAATCCTTTCATACCATAGCTATTTTCAATAAACTCAAATTTCATAGATTATGAAGATTTACATTTTCTGAAACCTATTCCGTTCGTGTCATTGTTACACCTACTTAGATCCAGTCTCTATTCAGAGGTTTTAATTGGATCATGTCAGGTTTCCAGCCTATAAACTTGATAGGACATACTTCTGTAAATACTTCATAATTCTAAATAAATTCGATTTCAGACTAAGGTTTTGATAAAATAGATATAGTCCATCACGACCATATCAGGCCCAACATGCTTCCGTAAAATTATTAAATCCCTTAAAATTCATACCTTCTTTGACCAAACAAAGACAAGGGTTAAATGGCTCGCAACACCACCAGTCGGAAAATTAATGCCCCCAGATCTTTTGACAAACAGCTCCTCACTGTTCAACCTCACCCTCAGGGAAGATGATCTGCAAGTTATCCGACTCCTTCAGCGACTGTTCAGCACAGCCTTGGTTCGTTTCCTACTCCAGGCGTATAAGTAATTCTTAAACGGGATGAATTAATGGAACATTATGAAGACATGTTGAAGCAAAAATCCCCTTTTTATTAAGAACTTATTGAAATATTTATTACATTAGTAATCTCCTTTTGGGAGGAGAATACTGGTTTAGCCTCTCATAGATGAGGCTTTCACTCATAAATAAATAAAACTTAAAACTAAAACACTCAAAATATTACAAAATTTTCACTCAGATTCTATTATAAGAAAACTAAGGAAAATGTTCGATGTCCTCAACTTCCTTCAAATCCTGCATTTTATAGAGGTAAGTCCGGACTTCAAAGGCGGACTTCAAATCTTGGCGATATATATGACGCCATCGCTTACGTCATATCCCATATTATTGCCTCGCCAGCTGGTTTTCTTTTTCTCCCGCGTGACTCAGCCCATGTGATGTTTGTCGGGGAATCTTTTAAAAATTTAGTTTACGTGGTCCCCGAGGATAATGCGTCTTGTGAGCTGGGCCCTTATCCTTTCCAGCTGCATGATCTTGTCGGTCGGGTTTGGGTCGGAATCCTTTCCCAAACTCGGGTTCCTTCTGTTCGGGGCATGCTTGACGAATCCGGTCGATCCAACGGCCAACATGCGCCATGTTACGAATTTCCGGTAAGTTTCTTTGCTTGCTTAGGAATCTTGTTCTCAGAGAATTCTTCTCTTCGTCTCGAAAAGCTCTCCGCAAATCATGTTGTTGATCCAATCATTGAATTGATAAGAAAGATCCGTTTCTTGAATTGGAAAAACTTAAACGGATATTTGACTTTGTCCATTTCTGTTAGACAAACCCAAAGACCCCATGCTCGTCGTGTAGAAGCTTCATCTTCAGAAATTGCTCCTACTAACACTGGTACTTCTTCCGGTGAAGCTACCTTAATGTATTTTAAAGCATTTCCATCCGGTCTTCTTAGCTTCATGAAATGAAAAGCTTCATTAAAGCCTTTCTTATTTGGTTCGGGAGCCGCATTTGATAAAATACAATTCCAAAATATCTCCTCTGGCCAAGTGTGGATTATTGGCCCAAATTTCGTAAACTGCTTCCCCAATCCATTTCGGTAATTTTGAAATTTCTGGGAATCCTGGTGACACGGTATGAATTGAAACTAAAGCTCCAAAAGTATACCATTCCTGTACTTCATTTGGATGACTTCTGGTTTCATCCAAACTCGGGATACTTGCTGAGATATCAACCACTTTGTTTTTTACGGGTTAATACCTTGTCTTGTAACTAGTTTCTCCCATTTGCCGATATACCTGTATAGGAGAAATCTTAATCTCGTCGGTTTGAACCTTAGATTTGCCTGTCGTGGCCTAAGATTCAACTCTCCCTCTTTTACCCCCAGGTGTCTTTGGGTTGACTTGAAGACTCGGGTTGTGACAGGAGCTTCAACATTCGTTACAATTTGTACACCTTGAGGGGATGCATCACCTACAACACTTGTGATTATGGTACTTGAATCCATAACCTCCGGGTTAGAGCCCGTACTCGCTCGGCCCCTTTTTGTACCGTAGGAGATGCGGCTGGAAAGAGGCCCTTGCAGCGCTAAGAACAATTGTCCTTGAGCGAACCGGGCATGCTCGTATTTGACTAGAAACGATTTACGGTCACTGTTGAAGTCGTCCAACAACTTTTGTATTGAGACATAACGTCCCAAAATCGGTTCTAAACTCTCCAGGTTTTCCCGAGATGTCTTACTCGTTTAAGGACCTCGTCAACAACGCGTCCTTCCATCTCATGTTAAGAAATCGCAAGAATATTTTCATGAGATTTTATAATGACAATATCATAATCATAATATTGACATTCACTTGCCATCTAAGTAATCGAGCCTTTTTTGGTTTTGATTCAATTTTGTTTTTAGAAAAAAGCCTTGACACTTGAATTATCAATTTTTAAAGTAAACTTTTTAGCCTTGTAAAAATAGAGGCCATTTTTTAAAAGCCTTTCGATCGCAAAGAATTCTTTCTCGTTGATATGCCATCTGTTTGCTTCACTAGGTGTGAATAAACCGCCGCAATATCGCATGACACTTCCTCATTTGGTGTGACCTTAGTAAGAACCGCTGCCCACCAATCATCATTGACATCTGTGTAAAGAACCAGTTCGTCCTCGTCTTGGGGAATCGCAAGTTTCGGAAGCTTTTTACAAACTTCTTTAAGTTGCTTAATTCCTTCTTGATGTTCATCTTCCCATTTGAATATTGCACCTTTTTTAAGCAATGGGCTAAACACCTTCCCGTAATATGCCGATTGTTAATGAACATCCCAAGCCAAAATTAACAACTCCTAGAAAACTCTGAAGCTGCTTCTTGTCTTTCAGTGTATCTGGAAATCCCTGTATCTTTTCCACATTTCCACAATATGATTCTGTAGAATAATTCCAGATTCATCGATTTCAATTCCTAGGAATTCAATTTGTCTTGTTGCGATCACCGCCTTCTTCTCTGAAAGCACTAATCCTTCTTTGTGACAAACATCTGAAAATATCTCCAAATGTTTGAGATGCTCCTTCATGTTCTTTGATGCGATAAGTATGTCATCAATATATACGAACATGAAACTAAAATAATCTTTGAAGAGATTATCCATTTTTCTTTGATATATTTGGAGTGCGTTAGCCAATCCCATAGGCATCACGTTCCAAATATAGTGTCCCTGTGGTGTAGAGAAAGCTGTAATTCTTACTTTCTTCCTCCATCTTAATCTGGTAGAATCCAGACTTGCAATCGAACTTTGAGAATATCTTGGCACCTTTGATGCAGTTAACCAGATGTTCTCTACTTGGGATATAGTATCCGTCGAATTTCAAATTGTTATTAATCCCCTTGTAATTAATAACAAGTCTTGGCTTTCCTCTTTTGATTTCTCCATGGTTTCTGACTAAGAATCTGTCTTCTTTGTATGGAGAAACTCTGGTGAAATCAACTTAAGGTCAAGATGTTCCTTAAGTATTTTCTGCATATCCTCCCGATCCTCCTGGTTCATAAGGATTGGTTTGAATCTCATGAACTCATACTCCTTTCCGGGTTTAACCTTTAAGGATGCTTTGAGCTCATTCTTGTCCCACCATGCCAAAGGATCTTCATTATAATTCCTTTGGATTTTTTCTTCTTGATATCCTCGAGTGATATTTGTTCTTCAATGGTTACGCTCACTGTGGATTCTCCATTAGGCTCACCATCAATTCAAAGAATAACCCTCGGAGTAACTCGTTCTTCTCCTTGCACTCGAATGAATACAAGTTATTATCCCAAAGCTTCTTATCCTTTCGAGAACCGAATTGTCTATAGGATAATAAAGCTTCACCAAATTTCCTTCGATCCGCCATTTTTGGATTTCGGAGTTTGGCTTCATCACCACGCTTGCTGCGAAAATTAATAGGCATTTTTCGTCAAAATGCTTCCGCAGATCTCGGACAATGATCTTATGATCACATAAGGTTGTGAAAATAAGTCTTCTTGTCTCGTTCTCTCTGTGTAAATCGCTTGAATGTTTGTAGGAAGTTGTTTCCTAGCAAAACATCGCACTGTATCATCATGGAAATATATTAGTGGCGTTTTCACTTTGTACCACGGGGGTACCGCTGCGCCTCCGATGATGATTTTCGCTTGTTTAATTCCCTTATTAAGGATAAGAATCCTCTTAGAGAAATCTCTTCTGCAATATTTTGGTAAATCTTCTCCAATTTCTTTAGGAAAAACATCCGTCTTTGCAAAGTACATATTCCGGCACTGAATCAATATAGGCGGCAAAATACTCGGCCTTATATTGACATATAACATTTCGATAGAAATGTATATGGAGAATGGACTAGTGGTCATCTGATTCTGTATCTTTTATCAGCTACTGTGAATTCCATTCCTTCTTGTAGTCTTTCCCAAGGTTTATGATCCTCAAGAAATTCAATTCCCAGTATTAATTGCTATGAGATTTTCCTTGCTACTCCTGAGATAGTTAGCTCAATTTCACCTATCTTCAGGCTTCCTTGATACCTTCCAACTATAGGTTGTTGGAGATAATACAAAACATCACAAGGAAAAATATTATCCTTTTGAGTGATGTCGAATATTACTTCAACCTCTCGCCATCCTTCGGATATTTCGGCTCTCTCTGCTTGTTTTAAAAACATCGGGATGCGAATCGCATTTCTTGGTCTCCTTTCTTCCCAACGGCTGCTACTCACCATTCTGTCTTGCTGGAAAGACATCCTTCTGGGCTCAACTCTGAGACTTCGACTTTTGTTGAAGACTGGTTGATCTTGAATTATCATATCAATCTCTTTTATAGTTGGAGATTCAATGATTTCTGGTAGAACCACCCTGGCAAAGTCCTCAAAGATTCTTGGGACTTCAATAAATTCCTTTCTCAAGAATACTTGAATGATGGGTATTCGAGAGAGCATAGGAAATCTTGTATGTGATCGTAGTAAGGTCTGTTCCTTCTTTCATCAAATCGACTCTTTTGAAATCTTGATGAAGGGTTAGGACTCTATTGAAATCTCGATCTCCCAAATTGTATGCAATTCTCAGATAGACATTAAATGCTAATTTTCCCGCATACAAATTTCTCAGAATGACTCAAGGCATGAATCCTTGAGATGTGAGATTCGCTTGTCAAAAATAGCAAGATTGAGTGGCGAATCTATTCCTTCATTGAATCTTTGCCTTAATAATGACTCTTATGGCTCCAATGTAAATCCATGAGAGTGTATTTGCAACTTCTCTTTTAACTCCGCTTTTGATCTCCTGTATTTCTCTAATAGGGAGCAACTGCATCTCGATCAGGTTACCGGTAAACTCCATCGAAATGGCAAATTCTCCGGTTGTTACCCTGTGAATACTTTGGTGTTTTCTGTTACGAAACCCCATCTTATCCAATGCTTTTTCCATAGCTCCGATTGTAAATCCATCATAGACTTGAAGCTTTGGATCTTCCTTCATGATTCTCATAAGAGTTTTATGAGAAACCGTCATGTGAGAGAGGAATCTCGACATATCCTCCTAACTCGTCTCTTGAAGAATTTATTCTTCACTCACGATTCCCGAGTTGGAGTCACTTCCATCGTCAGAATAGATCTCTTCTTCATAGATGCTCTCATCTGAGGGTATATCCTTAAATTGATACACCTATATAAGATCCTGATAATAGACAACTTCCTCGATTTCTGGTGTGGCCTCGAATTGTCGACTCCTCGTTTTTGATTGTGCGGGCAATCCGTTGAGATATGCCCTCTTGCTCCGCATGTCCAACAATTACGAGTCTTTGAAGCTTTCATTTGCTCGGTGTGAGCACGCCTGAAAGTTCTTCTCCTGGATTTCTGCTGGTACTTGCTTGATTAGAACACGATGATGAGGCTCTACCCCTACTTGGTCTTTGGTCTTTGCCCGATTTATAACCGGACCTTTCGTTTTGACTTAACCTTCTAGGTCTCCATAAAGACCGCTTTTTTTTTCTTTGCTTCCTCGGCGGTATGGATGGCTTCGCTCCTTCTTCCTTTTTGTGCGCGCTTGGTTGACCTCCCACAATTGTTGGGATGTCATTATCCATGCAACATAGAGGAAATGCTTTGTTAATTCCTCTTAATCTCTAGTAATTCCTGTACAAAGCTGCTTGGTAGCACCATTCAGATAACTTGGCCTTTAGGAAAGACATTTTTCGCCACGCGGTTTTCTTTGACTCCATCCTTGTATTCCCTGATAAGCATGTCTCTCCAGGGACTCGGAATCTTGGCAAAGAATAGATGTGCAACTTCCTTTTCTTCAATCTTGGATTTCCACGGGTATTCGGTGAACAACTTGATATATTCATCAATATGACAAATATCATATAACTCAAGGCTATAGAGGGCTTGTCTATATCTCTTTCTTTTTCATCCTCTAATCCCTCGAAATAACCCTGTGCCGATGAACTGGATTTTGAATAGTTTTGCCATACCATCGACAATTCCTTTAAGTGATTCCCCTGATGTGACCGAACCTTTCGTACTAGCATCGGTAATATCCCAGGCAATCTTCACCGATCCTTCAAGACTCATTTCAAGGAGTAAAATGAATGAATCCTTTGTAAGATCGAGGGTTCTATTTGAAATTCTCATAGCTGAAGCCCATTCATCAATGAGAACTTCTCTATTTTTAAAATTCGGGATATCCAGATTTAACATCAACCCATATGGATGTATTGGGTCGAGGTGCAATCTTCCATAAGGCGTCTGATAAACATTAGGCCTTCCAGTAGATTGTCTGGTTCCCGCAAGTGGGTTTCGACCTCCTGTCCCTAAAAGTGGATCACTTCCAGTCGTGAAATCCCCAGCGTGTGGCATTCTCTCGTCCCGAGCTCCATGATTCGAACCCGTACTTTCTTCGACGTTAGAATTAACTGGTGGCGGTGGTGGTGGAATTGCTCTACCTTGTGGGTCATAGGTAACCAAAGCTGATCCATCACCTGCGTTCATCTTTAAATCTACAATACCCAATCCCGCGAAGGATTCTGCCAGGTCATGTAGATCTTTAAGATTCATCTTTTCCATATCCATCTTTTTAATTTTTGATGGATTTTCCTTTGATTAGAGCAATGAGCTTCTCCTCATCTGTCATCTTTCGTATAACTTCGGTTGGTTTCCCTTTTTGGTATAACTTATAATGTGTCTGGGATAGCTTAAAGCTACCTCTTACGGATGAGATCAAGGGCGTTCTGCCTACGGTGTAACGTGTTGAAATGAGGGGAGATGGGGAGCTTCACAGGCCCTGATGTGAATCCATGGACGAAAGACCCAGTAACGGTGCTAGTGGGTCCAGTGATGAGAGCTCGAGCAAGAAAGTTCAAGGATACGCTCAATGGGTTAATTCAAGTCATTCAAAAGGAGACCGAGAGTGCATTGCCGGTGGAGGAAGATGTTCGGGCGGTCCAGTTGATTAACGTCATCAACATTCCAGAGTCCACCTCAGACTGAGCAAACGAAGGATGCCAAGAATATAAGTCACTTTGCGTCTTGAAGACATTGTAATCAAGTTCTCATTAGTGTCTTGTATTAGTTTATCTTAGTTAGTCATAATTTGGATTATTTTGAGTTATTTTTGTGTTTTGGAGGCCAAGTAAACCTTTAAGGCCGCATTTTAACTTGTTATTTTAGTTTGGGACGCGCAGGGGTCAAATTCAAGGGCAAAGTCGCAGGGGAAGCATTCGAGTTGGCGCACAGACAGACGCATGACCCATTCATGCGCCCATGCGTGATGGCGTACGATTTTTTGGAGCCTTCGACTTGACGCACGGACCAACACATGGCCCGTGCATGTGCCCGTGCGTGGTTGCGAACAAAGTGAAGAGCATTCGACTTGACGCACAACCCAACGCATGGCCCGTACGTGTGTCCGTGCGTTTGTCCAGGATTTTGAGTTTTGTTCAGTTTTTGTTTCCTTTTCAGTTTTTAAGTTGTTTCCTAGTAGGGTTAGGTTTTGGACCCTATATAAGGGTGAACACTTATTATTTTCATCAGTTATCAATTGAATTAGAATTTTACTCTCAAATTGAGTGTGTTTCCAAGTACTTCAAGATTTATGTTTCTTGTTGCAATTATCGACTTATCAGGCAATAATCCATAATTGCTTATGGCATCTTCGCAAACCGAGGTTCTTGTTTTTCTAAGCAACGGGTTGAGGTTTTCACCAATTTTAACCGAACTAGTGAAGATCTTGGATTAACAACATATTGTTGTTGGGTCATATGCACAATTTTTGCTACGGTTCACATCAGTTGGTATCAGAGCCAGGTTGCAAGGTTAAATCTATCATTGTTCTTTTATTCTTGTTATTTTCTAGAATTTCTTATAAACCCTAGTTCTTCAAGGGTACAAAAAAAATATTCGAAATTGCACAGAAAAATTAGCAGGTAAAGAATCGTAATCCACGTGCATAAAAAAAGAAGAAATTCGAAAATTCTGGAAAATCGGAATTACAAACCCTAGTCTTCAAATTTTATCTTATTGAGATCCGTTGTTTGCTTGGAAATTGTCTTGGTTGTTGAGACGTACTTGCGATTGACTGATTGGTTTAATCGTGACAAGTGCGGGTACTTGGAAATTGCGAGTTGAGTGATACACGAGTGTATACACGTGAGGGAGTGAATCAAACACGTCCGAGAAAAACAGATGCCATCGACTTACATCATTGTGTTGATCTGGAGGAGATGGTGCACATGGAGGTGAAAGTTGAGCAATAGCTCAAGAGGAGGGGTTTCAACCGACAGGCACCGAGTTCTAACTCCAATGCATGGAAGTCAAACACTAGCAAAAAGGAGGAGCAGGGTTCGAAAGTAGCAGATCAAAGGGGGAAGGCGGCCGAGCCTAAACCCGCAGGTAAATTCAAACCCTCTACTGCTCGAACGATGTATATTAAATTCTTTAAGTGTCATGGGCTTGGGCATATTGCTAGTCAATGTCCAAATAAGAGGGTGTTGGTGTTGCGTGATAATGGGGAATTGGAGTCGGAAAGTGAGGGAGAGCCGGATTATAGTGATATGACGGAGTTAGAGGATATTACGGAGGTAATCGAGGCGGTGAAGGGGGAGGCGTTGTCTTTAGTGTCTCGGAGGGTGCTGAGTATTCAGCCTAAGTCAGATGAGAGAGTCCAGCGAGAAAACATCTTTCATACAAGGTGTTTTGTCAATGGAAAGGTGTGTACTGTTATTATAGACGGTGGGAGTTGCACTAACGTAGCTAGCACGAAGTTGGTAGAGAGATTGGGAATTCCAACGATGAAACACCCACAACCATATAAATTGTAGTGGTTGAGTGATTGTGGGGAGATGCAAATCAGTAGGCAGGCGAAAGTAGCGTTCCAAATAGGGGCATATAAGGATGAGGTGTTGTGTGACGTTGTGCTGATGCAGGCGAGGCACATCCTGTTGGGTAGACCGTGGCAGTTTGATAGGAGGGTACAACAAGACGGTTACACCAACAAGTATGCTCTTGTTCATAATCAAAAACATTTTGTGCTTGTTCCTTTGACTCCAAAAGAAATCTATGAGGATCAAATAAAATCGAGAGTAGGAGAGGCAAAAGAAAAAGTGAGTTCAGCTGAATTCTCATCTTGGTTGTTTCACTTGGCTGGAAAAGAAAACTTGCTTATTTTTCATTTCTTTCTTCTTTATCTCTGCTGATTGAGTCTTCTAAGTCTCCTAACTCAGCTCAAATAATCCTAGCTCATTCTTAAGCTCTTCGAATCTTGGTTCACATAAAGGTTTAGTGAATATATCAGCTAACTGCTTATCAGTTGAGATGTATTCCAAAGTGAAGTCTTTCTTTTCAACATGATCCCTTATAAAATAATATCAGACATCAATGTGTTTTGTTCTTGAGTGCAACACAGGATTCTGAGTTATTGCAATAGCACTTGTATTATCACACATAATTGGAATTTATTTTTCTCCAATATCATAGTCTCTCACCTGTTGTCTCATCCATAGAACTTGGGCACAACAGCTGCCCGCAACTATGTACTATGCTTCAACTGTGGATGTAGTATTGAATTTTGTTTCTTGGTGAACCAAGAAACCAATCTATTTCCAAGCATTTGACACGTACCTGATGTACTCTTCATGTCCACTCTACATCCAACATAGTCTGAGTCTGAGTAGCCTACTAGCTTGAATCCTCCATCCTTTGGATACCATAAGCCAACTTCTTGGCATCCGTTCAAATACCTTAGGATTATCTTAAATGCAGTCATGTGACTTTTTTTTGGTGCAGATTGAAATCTAGCACATACACCTACAACAAAGGTGATGTCTGGTCCGCTTGTTGTTAAATAGAGCAATGATCCAATGAGAGCTCTATATCTAGTTTGATCAACAACTTTGCCATCTGCATCCATATCCATCTTGATTGAATGTTCATAGGAATCTTTACTGATGACTTTTCTTCCATACCAAATTTCTTCATTAAATCTCTGGTATACTTGGTTTGACTTATGAAGGTTCCATCCTTCATTCGCTTGACTTGAAGTCCTAAGAAGAAAGTCGGCTCACCCATCATGCTCATTTCAAACTTCCCTTGCATGAGATTTGAGAACTTATCACACAGCTCTTTGTTTGTGGATCCAAAGATGATATCATCCACATATATTTGAACAAGTGGTATAATCTCTCCATCTTGAATTCGGAAGAGTGTTCTATCAACTTTTCCTTTGGTAAATCCATTGTCAATTAGAAATTATGACGATGTGTCATACCATGCTCTTGGTGCTTGTTTTAATCCATACAATGCCTTCTTGAGCTTGTACACTTTGTCTCCAATAGTCTTCTGCTCAAAACCTGGAGGTTGTTCCACATAGACTTCTTCTTTTAAAAGTCCATTTAGAAATGCACTCTTCACATCCATTTGATATACAGTGAAGTTCTTGTGTGCAACATAAGCAAAAAACATCCTTATTGCTTCCAATCTGGCAACAGGAGCAAAAGTTTCATCAAAATCTATACCTTCCTCTTGGCAATACCCTTTGGCTACCAATCTTGCTTTATTTCTAACTACATATCCTTCCTCATTCATCTTGTTTTTGAATACCCACTTAGTACTAATGACATTTTGGTGAGTAGGCCTTTGAACTAATTCCCATACTTTGTTTTTTTCAAACTGATTCAGCTCTTCTTGCATAGCCTGAATCCAATATGTGTCTTCCAAGGCTTGAGACACATTCTTTGGCTCTTTTGGGAAATAAAAGAAGGAACATATCTTCATGTTGAACTCTGGATCTGGTTCGTATGCCATCTCTAACATCTCCAATAATTAACTCAGGTGGATGGTCTCTCAGCCATCTCACATCTGGTTGGAGTAAGTCTGCTGGATTCAACCCTCTTGAAACTAAGTTGTTTTGAGCAGCTTCTTCATCTTCATTCAGCTGCAGACCTTCCAGCTGTTTTTGAGATTCAACTATCTCATCATCTTCAGGGTTGAGTGCTCTCACAAGTGCATCAACATAAGGACTCTTCTGCATAGTTGACTGATTCTGCTTCTCAGCTAATTCATCTATGTCTTCTCCATTACCATTTGGCTCATCAACTACCAAATGGATAGACTCTTTTGTGACCATAGTCCTCTTGTTTAACACTCTATAGGCTTTACTTTCCGCTGAGTATCCCAAAAAGATACCTTCATCAGCTTTAGCATCAAAAGCTTTCAAGTTGTCTTTGCCATTATTGTGGATGAAGCACTTACATCCAAATATCTTCAAATATCCAACATTTGGCTTTCTCCCTGTCCAAATCTCATAGGGAGTCTGTCAATTGCCTGTTTATCATGCATCCATTTTGGGTATAGCATGCAGTATTTATGGCTTCAGCCCAAAATCTCTTCGGCAATCCAGCTTTAGCTAACATATTCCTAGCAGCTTCCTTGAGAGTTCTGTTCCTTCGTTCAGCTACTCCATTTTGTTGTGGAGTTCTAGCAGCTGAAAACTCATGAGCAATACCATTTTCAACACAATATTGAGTTTAATTCCATTGACAAACTCAGTTCCCCTGTCAGACCTTATCTTTATAATGGTTTGACTCTTCTCATTTTGAACTCTTCTCATCAGCTGAGGCAATTTCTGCAGTGTTTCCTTCTTTTTACATATGAAAATTGTCCATTTATATCTTGAGTAATCATCCACCATCACTAAGGTGTATTTCTTCCAACTGATGCTAGCTGGCTCAACAAGACCAAATAAATCCATATGCAACAGATGCAGTATCATTGTTGAAGAAGGACTTGGCTTATCCTTGAAGGATGACTTGATTTACTTTCCCATCTGGCATGCATCACATATGCTTTCTTTCTTGTACACTGAGTCAGACAATCCTTCCATAAGATGAATCCTTGCAATCTTATTGATTGTCTTGAAATTCAGGTGACTCAGCTTCTTGTGCCACAACCAACTTGATTCGGCTGTACTCTTTGCTAGCAATTATGTGCTTGGTGTAGCAGTTGACCAATCCACTACATACATGTTTTTCTGCCTTGTTCCTTGTAGTACAATCTCATTTGATTTAGTATCCTTGATCTGACAAACTCCCATATTGAATCCCACATTGTAACCTTTGTCACAGAGTTGGCTGATGCTTAGTAGATTAAAATTGAGACTTTCAACATATGCAACATCTGTGATATCCAACCCATTCCTTTTTATGGATCCTATGCCTTTGATCTCCCCAGGAGCTTCACTTTTTCCAAATATGACTTTTGCAATTTTGATTTCCTTGAATTTTGATAGATTCTTCTTGTTTTCTGTCATATGTCTGGAACAACCACTATCGATGTACCAAGTTCCTTGGCACTCAGCTGTTCCTTAAACCTGCAATCAGGGAAATTAATTTTTAGGTACCCATACTTGCCTAGGTCCTGGGGGGTTTAGTGCTATAAGATATTCCAACCAACCTATAGCCAGATGATCTGACTTTAAGAGGTTGCCATCTATCAGTTCCATAATCATAGTGCACATTTGAAAATTACTTGGGGGTTTTAGGATCATACAGCTATCTCTTTTGTCTGTATGCCTGTGCATTTGTTTGAGCAATTACTTTCTTGGGGTAATAGTGGAATTTCTGGGTGTTGTGTCTGAGTGCATAAGTGTGCTGATAATAGCTCTTTTGCCTTGGGAATGACCTTTGCTGAGGTTGAGGTCTTTGCCATTTTGGCTTGTATCCCATAGGTCTTTGTTGATATTTCACTTGATTGTTCCAATCAGCTTGGTTTGGATAGTTTCTACCATTCCCATCATATGAGTTTCTTTGCTGAAATCTCTAGGGTTTTTGGTAGCTCTGTTTAGCTTTCACAGAGTACTTTCTGTTAGGAGTTTGCTGATGGACTTTTCTAAATTTCTTTTCAGCTGTCTTTTTAGCATACTCTACTGGCTTCTTTCCTTTTCCCTTGTATCCAAGGCCAGTATGATTGTGATTGTATTTTAGTGTGGGTGTTGGTGCAACATATGATGTTTTGGGTTTTTGGACTCCTTCATTGCTTGAGGATCCTTTTTCCAAAATCACTCTAGGAGTTTGTCCATGGATAAAGGAATTGAATCATATGCCTGTCTTGTCTCCACAATCTTTTTGACTCATTATTAGTTCATCCAATGATTTGGATGCTTTTGTAAATGAGGATATCACATTTTTGAGATCTCTCTCTCTCTCTCTCTCTCTCTCTCTCTCTCTCTCTCTCTCTCTCTCTCTCTCTCTCTCTCTCTTTTCAGTAGCAGCTAGCTCTGCTTGAATTTTAACATTTTCAGCCTTCAACTTTGTATTCTCATGAGCTATTTGACTTAGAGTACTCAGCTCCTTAGTCAGCTGTGAGTTTTGGCATTTTAGCTGGCTGTTTTTCTCATTTAAAAGTGTGTGTGAGGTTTTAATGTGCTCAAAGTCTTTCATCATTTTGCCTAATGAATCATAAAGATCTGTGGGTGAGAAAGTGTTTGTGTCACTATCACTATCACTTGAATCAGAATAGGATGAGTTAGAGTGTACCTCATCTTCTTGATCTTGTTCTTTGGCCATGAGGCAGATCAAATCCTCTTCCTCAGTGTCACTTGAGTAGTCAACTTCACTGTTGTCCGAGTCTGCTGGTTTTTGCACTTAGCCGGTTCAGTAGTCTCAGCAGCCAACATGGCTTTCTTCTTTTCTTGTCTTCTTTCCCTGAAGACTCTTCTTTCTTCCTCATTTCTATATTTGTTGACCAGTGGATAGGAACAGTCAACAACAAAGTGTCCTGGTTGTCTGCAATTCCAACACAGGTTTTCAGCTCTCTACATATTAGCTCTCTGATTGTCAGCTCTCTGATAGTCAGCTCTTTGATGTTTAGCTCTCTTGGTTGGCCTGTCCTCCCTTGCTTTGGAAGGTGCTGAATGTCTTCTAGAGGTTTCACCCTTGTTTTTTTTTATAGTTCTTATTAAAGAACTTGTTGAACCTCTTTACCATAAGAGCAATCTCCTCTTGGTCAATTGTTTCTTTTGGCTCATCTTTCTTTCCTTCATTGGCCATCAATGCAGCTGTTTTGGTCACATCTGTCTCCTCTTGCTCTTTTCTTCTCAGCTCAAACTCATAAGCTTTGAGATTTGAGAATAGCTCATGATTTGATGTTTTTGAGAGGTCCATGGAGTGTCTCAGGGCCATGATCTTCATTTCCCATTCAGCTGGGAGGGCTCTAAAATTTTCATGCACATCTCATTTTGGGTGTACTCCTTCCCAAGAGCTGAAAGCTCATTTGTGATTTTAGTTAATCTGGCATCCAGCTGATCCAAACTCTCACCTGCAAGCATTTTAAAATTTTCAAATTTTTGAACAGAAACTGTTAGTTTATTTTCTTTTATCTGTTTAGATCCTTCACAAATCAGGGTCAGCTTATCCCAGATTTTTTTGGTTGATTTGCATGATTTGACTTTATTGAACATAGCCTTGTCCAATGTTTTGTAGACGATGTCCTTGGCAACACTGTCACGATTATATCTCTTCCTATCCTCATTTGTCCATTCACAGCGTGGTTTTTGAACCATAGCATGTCTAGGCTCTGCTGCAGCGTCTTCTCCTTCACCTGGAGGTGCTCTTCTCACAAAGCAGTATTGACCTTCAGTATTTGTAGTAGCCCATTTTCTATAACTAGCCACATTTCATCGTGTAAGGCTGATAGGTGAGCCTGCATGCGAATTTTTCAATCATTAAACTCTTCCACAGTAAACATAGGAATACGAGTTAGATTGGTTTCCATGATAATAAATTTGCTTTTAAAATAAAAGCTTTTGAAAACACAAGTGTTATATCTTTTGAAAAAGATTGAGATCTAGTTCAGTAACCAGTGCGGAAGGCTCAATGAACCAACCGCTCTGATCCCACTTGTAGGTCCCAAAGGGTGTGGTGTAAGGTTTAGAGGGGGGGTTGAATAAACCTTACAAACCTTTCGAATTTAGTCCTTTTCTAAATAATTTGATTAGAGTTCACTCAAATCAGCTAAGTTCTTGGGGGACAATTAGGTTGGCTTGCTTCAACAAAGTTACTCACTCAACATACTCGACTGAGCTGTTGATAGTATAACTCAGCTGGATCAGCTAATACTTAACTTTTTATTTCATTTGGTTTTTTGTTCAGCGGAAGACTTAACACCCTTGATAATTTTAAACTTGTGTTTAACACTTGTTCTTAGCAATGTTATTGGACAACATATAAATTTGGGTTAGCAACATATCTTAAACAATGAGATATGAATATAAGCGGGGAAAAATAAAATGATGTAAGTAAATGACACAAGCAAATTTTATAGTGGTTCGAGGATGGGGTAATTCCTCTAATCCACTCTTCTCCAACTCCTGGAGGAATCCACTAAGTGTCAGATCGGGTTACAAAGTAGTTCTCGATCCGAGACAGCCTTGATCACACACGGTGGCTTCTCTTGGGACTTTAAACTTCTTCACAAGACAAGATAATTGTCTTGTTACTTCAGACTCCTTTGAACCCTTGGAATTGATCACACAACTTTTCAATGAGCTCAAAACTTGATTCGATCTTGAACCTTACTACAACTCCTTCAACCTTGGAGAGTAGACCCCTTTTGTTCTTAAAATTGTTTCCTCTTCAATGGATGAAGTATTTTTTCCTTCACTGAGTGTGTTGGATTGAGTTCCTTCGAATTTAGGCTTGAGGAATATCTTAGTAAGCTTGAGAGAATGTTTGCAGGTTTGATTGCTTGTAAAATCTCTTAGAATTCGTATGCTTAGTCGTTCTTCTCTCTCTTGCTTCCTCAACATTTTATAGTGCTCATTTGAAAATTTGTCCGTTGAAGAGATAGGTTGTTTTCAAATTAACACTTCTTGTTCATTGGCTTGTCTTTTCTTGACTTGCAGCTTGTGATGGTAACATTTTCTCGTATTAAATGATGTCTCCAGCTTTTCAGGGCGTGACACAAGCTCAGTGCTTCCCATTGGTTTATTCTTTTTGCACGCTTTTGGGACGAGCACTTTAAGACATGGCAGCATGGACATCGTACTATTTTAAGTAATATCCTTGACTTCCGTGCAATGGATTAATATCAGTCGACTTGACTTGACAGCTGCCTTTACCCTTTTTGACTTGAGTCAGCTCCAATCTTTTAGGAATGACACATTTGTCAGTTCAACTGGTAGACTCAGCTCTTAACTGACTTGACTGTCACTTCTCCATCCTTTACTCAGTTGTCCCATAGGTGGATCTTCTTCAGCTGAGTGTAGTCAAGATGGAAGGCACAGACTCGACTGAAGGAGATCTAGTCGTGGGACAGCTGAGTAAAGGATGAAGAAGTGACAGTCAAGTCAGTTAAGAGCCAAGTATACTAGTTGAATTGACAGTTGAGTCATTCCTAAAAGATTGGAGCTGACTCAAGTCAAAGGGGTAAAGGTAGTTGTCAAGTCAAGTCGATTGATATTAATCCGTTGCACGGAAGTTAATGATATTACTTAAAATAGTAATACGTCCATGCTACCATGTCTTAAAGTGCTCATCCAAGAAGCGTGCAAAAGGAATAAACCAATGGGAAGCACTGAAGCTTGTGTCAGGTCCTGAAAAGCTGCATGATCATTTAATACGAGGAAATGTCACCATCACAAGCTGCAAGTCAAGAAAAGACAAGCCAACGAACAAGAAGTGTCATTTTGAAAATAGTTTATCTCTTCAATGGGCAAATTTTCAAATGAGCACTATAAAGGTTGGGGAAGCAAGAGAGAGAAGTACGACCAAGCACACAAAAAGCATACGAATTCAAAGAGATTTTTCAAGCAAAACCTACAAACATTCTCTCAAGCTTACTAAGAAATTCCTCAAGCCTAAATTCGAAGGAACTCGATCCAACACACTCTGTGAAGGAAAGAATACTTCATCCAGTTGAAGAGGAAACAATTTTAAGAACAAAAGGGGTCTACTCTCCAAGGTTGAAGGAGTTGTAGTAAGGTTCAAGATCGAATCAGAAGTTTTGAGCTCGTTGAAAAGTTGTGTGATCAATTCCAAGGGTTCAAAGGGAGCTGAAGTAACAAGACAGCTATCTTGTGAAGAAGCTGAGTCCAGGAGAAGCCAGTTGTGTGATCAAAGTTGTCTCGAACTGAGAACTACTTTGTAACCTGATTTGTTACTTAATGGTTTCCTCCAGGAGTTGGAGAAAAGTGGATTAGAGGAATTACCCCATCCTCGAACCACTATAAAATTTGCTTGTGTCATTTACTTACAGCGTTTATTTTCGTGCTTATATCTATATCTGCTGTTTAAGTTATATTGCTAACCCAACTGATAATAGCATTGCTAAGAACAAGTGTTAAAAACAAGTTTAAAATTATCAAGGATGTTAAGTCTTCCGCTGAACAAAAATAAATCAACTAAAAAGTTAAGTGTTAGCTGACCCAGCTGAGTTATACTATCAACAGCTCAGTCGAGTCTGTTGACTGGGTAACTTTGCTGAAGTAAGCCAACCTAGTTGTCCCCTAAGGACTTAGCTAATTTGAGTCAACTCTGTTAAAATATTTTAAAAGACTAAATTTGAAAAGTTGGTAAGGTTTATTCACCCCCCATTCTAAACCTTACAACACACTCCTTGGGACCTACACACGCTATTTTCCAATGTATCAAATTCCATTCCAACTCGTGAGATTTTTTACTTGTTCAACTTTTGGAATCCAGTATTTCGTTGAACTAGAAAATATCTCTAACCTTTCGATAATATAACTGTTCTTATGATCTGTATTTTGCATAGATATAAGTATGCTCTGATTGCTATAATACACATTGTAAATAGCTGTCTAAAGGACAAGAATGTTATGATCAATAAAAAGATTGATTCTACGCATACATTCCTTGTTACTGCATTGTCTGTATGTATCTTTGCTGTTTGCATATTGTTTGTATGTATTTAAGTTTTGGCATCATCAAAAAGGGGGAAATTGTTGGGAAATTTATTGTTTAGATTTTGATGAATGCCATGTAAAACTTAGACTAGAAAGTTGGCACCCCATTTTCCTTGTAATTCTTATTGTAATAGATAAATTTGTATAATTTGAGTCAAGTCGATTATGCCTGGAAATACAAGAAGTCAATGAAGATGTGAAGTGAAGACTCCGCTGAGGAACATCTGAGTATGGCCAAGAAAGAAGACCAAGGACTCGACTGAAGGAGTATTGGCTGTGGGACAGCTGTAAGAAGAGTCAGTTAAGTCAACCAAAGAAGCCAAGCCAAGTCAAGTTGAAGTGACAGATGAGTCTTTCAATCATTGGAGCAGACTCAAGTCACCTGGGGAAAAGGCAGCTGCAAAGAGGAGTTAACTGAAAAGAATCCGTTGCACAAAAATCAAGAATATTACTTAAACAAGTAATACTTCCATGCTGCCATGTCTTAAAGTGCTCAGTCCCAGAAGCGTGCAAAAGTAATAAACCAATGGGAAGCACTGCACCTCGTGTCAGGTTCTGAAAAGCTGATCATTCATTTAATACAAGGAAAGGTCTACATCTCAAGATTGAAGACCAAGAAAAGACAAGCCAACGAACACAAGTGACATTTGAAATATCAGCCTATCTCTTCAATGGGCAAATTTTTGAAAGTGCACTATAAAAGGCTGAGGAATCACTTTGAGAAAAGGTTGCCTTGCATACCTGAGATAACAAGCATTATTCATATTGTAACCTGCAAAATATTCTCAAGTTATTCAAGCAAAATCCTCAAGCCTAAATCTCGAAGGAAATCGATCCAACACTAAGCTGTGAAGGAAAGACAACTTCAAACTGTTGAAGAGGAAACTTTTGAAGAAGCAAAAGGGGTCTACTTTCCAAGGAGGATTGTAGAAAGGTTCAAGGTCGAACCAATCTCAAGTTATTAGAGGGCTTCGTGATCAAATCCAAGAAGCTTGAGAAAGTGAGATGAAGTAGCAAGGCAACCACCCTGTGAAGTAGCTGTGTCGGACGAGAAGCTAGCTGTGTGACCAAGGCATCTCCAGACTGAGTCCCAAAGGAGCAAGTCAGCTGTGTGATCAAGACTTATATCTGGACCGATAACCACTTTGTACTCTAATAATTACTTAGTGGATTCCTCCAGGAGTTGGAGAAGAGAGGAGTAGAAGAATTACCCCATCTTCGAACCTCTATAAAAATTATTGTGTCATTTACATTTCAGCATTTTATTTCTACATATCACTTTATATCTGCTGATAATTTGCTATCCAACTGATAATTAACAGAGTGTTAAAACCAAATGTTAAAACAAACTTAAATCAAATTCAACGGTGTTAAGTCTTCCGCTGAAAATCTCATCACAGTCAAGTTAAGGTTTAGTCTAAACAGCTGAGTTATTCTATCAACAACTCTTTCGAGTCTGTTGAGTGGCTAACTCTGCTGATTAACTAACTTAGTTGTCCATCAAGGACTTAGCTATGAAATTAACTCAGTATTATTTTAAAAGGACTAAATTCGAAAAGTTGGTAAGGTTTATTCAACCCCCCCTTCTAAACCTTACTCACACCCCTTGGGACCTACAGAGAGAGAGAGAGAATCACACTCATTAACATGTGGGGACCGTGGATTAAGTAAATCAATTATAGAAAGAGAGAAAATCACGCTCATTATTGTACTGCATATTTAATATATATTTACTGTATATTTAACACTATTATGTTGTATATTTAACATATTTTTACTGCATATTACAATTGTCAAACAAAAATATAAGTGTACAACAAAACACATATAAGTATACAACAAAAAACATAAGTATACAACAACATAAATACATACATCAAAAATTAACTACTTATACAGCAAAATACATCTAAGTATACATCGAAAAACATATAAATGTACATTAATCCGAACTACCTCCTCGTAGGCCTTCAGTTTCTGCACGTCATCGTCTTCTTCACCAATCTTCCAATCCTGTCCTTTATTCTGAAACCCCAAAAAATATCTCTCGAACTCCGGCACTCTGATCGCCTTCTTCAACAAAATACTCGGCTAACTCCTCCACTATCCTCGAATCAAGCATATCGTCTACTCGTTTCACCAAATACTCGTTCAGTACCAAATACTCATTCAGTACCATCGTGATGCTAACACCTTCGGCACATAAAACACACACCTTCCCGCCCGCCGCCGCCACCTGTTGCGCAGCTTTAAGCGTGTCATTCTCCGCGACCTCCACCCACGTGTCGTTCATGTGATCGTACTTTTCTAACAAACCTTTCGATTCATCCACCACATAGATAGTCTCCTCGTCCATCGCCGCTGCTAGACCTCTCCATCCGGCCAGCATCCCCTCCGGCATCTCCTCCCAACAATCCGTCTCCACGTCATAGATTATCCCTTCCTTCGCCGCGTCCCCTTTCACGTTCCCATTTTCAGTGAGTTTCATGTGGGAATGAGATTTTTAGATCTATGGTTTTACCATCTTAGCCTTTATTTATTAAAAAAAAAAAAAAAAAAAGCCATATAATTGGGTAAATCTCAACCATCTAAAATTTAAAATTTGTGGATAGGATTAGTCCACACTGTCTCACTCTAATTATGTGGTCTCATTTGATCTTATTCCTATATATATATATATATATATTGTGGTCTCATTTGATCTTATTCCTATATATATATATATATATATATATATAGGAATAAGATCAAATGAGACCACATAATTAGAGTGAGACAGTGTGGACTAATCCTGACCACAAATCTGTAATTTTAGATGGTTGGGATTTACCCAATTTAATAATCATTTTTGTTTTATTTTAAATCTGAAAAGGGCAGGATTGTAATTACATAATTACATAATATCATTTAATTTGGTAACTAAATATCTGGTTTCATCTCCCCCAAAACCCGTGGCCAAGCTTTCGCTGCCGGTTTTGTGCCACCATAAATGGAAATCGATCGTTTCATCGCACAACATGTACGTAAACTATCATTAAATATTTTCGTAATTTATAATTTGTTATCTCCTTCAATGAATGTACGATTTGTTAGTATTGCGATTAATGAAACAGATGGAGAAAGTGAGATTGGAAGTTGAAGAGAGGCGAAAGAGATATTCCCGGAGAATTGCAGCAACGATGGAGCAAAACATAATGAAGAAACTGAAGGCAAAAGAAGACGAAATCGAGAAGATCGGGAAACTAAAATGGGCGCTGGAGGAAATAGTGAAATCTCTGTGCGTAGAAAACCAAGTATGGAGAGATTTGGCGCAAACAAACGAGGCCACAACAAACGCTCTGAGATGCAATCTGGAACAAGTGCTGGCTCAAGTCCAAGACGAACAACAGCCTTACCACCGCATGGCCGCCGCAGCAAGCATGCCGTTGCAACCCCTTCGTCAAGGCTCTCCGGCGGCTCTTTCGGAGTTGATGTCTGTCGCGGTCTCCTTTTGGAATCTCTAAGAGCGTGAAGATCTCCAGATGCGTGTGAGAGCTTCCCCATCACCTTCAATGGTGGTTCTCGAAAACTGCTAATGACCCTTCAGATTTCGGAGCAGATGCAATTGAGTCCTCATGATTTAATTGCAGATAAAAACTTCCAGTTTCTGAATCTTCCGGTCTCCACAAATAAATTACACAAAAAAAATTATGTTTCTATGTGCAAAAATTAACAGCAATGGATTGGTGAAGAAGACGATCTTTGTTGGACGTGGAGAAAACGAGGGTCTAAAGATTGTTGTATACTTATATGTTTTTCGATGTATACTAAGATGTGTTTTGTTATATAAGTAGTTAATTTTTTATGTATGTATTTATGTTGCTGTATACTTATTTTTTTGCTGTATACTTATATGTATTTTGTTGTACACTTATATGTGTTTTGTTGTATACTTATATTTTTGTTTGACAATTGTAATATTCAGTAAACTTATGTTAAACATACATCAAAATATTGTTAAGTATACATTAAATATATGCTAAATATACAACACAATAATGAGCGTGATTTTCTCTCTCTCTACAACTGATTTACTTAATCCACGGTCCCCACATATTTTTGTTTGACCATTTTAATATGCAAAGTAAAATAATGTTAAACATACAAACAAAAAATAGTGTTAAGTGTACATCAAATATATGCTAAATATACATCACAATAATGAGCGTGATTTTCTCTCTCTATAATTGATTTACTTAATCCACGGTCTCCACATGTTAATGAGCGTGATTCTCTCTCTATATATAACTGATTCCTTGATTCATGGTCCCCACATATTTTTATTTGACCATTTTAATATGCAGTAAAATTATGCTAAACATACAGTAAAATAGTATTAAGTATACATCAAATATATGATAAGTGTACAACATACTGCATGGCAGAGCACATGCGCGATTTTCTCTCTCTAGTGCGATTTTCTCGGGATTTTCTCTCTCTCCACGTGATTTTCTCTCTCCTAATAACTGATTCCATATTTGGATGGTCCCCCACTTGGTTAATTTGACAATTATACCCTTATTTTGCATTAATTAAATATTTAATGTAATTTTAACCCCAATTTATCTTTGCCATTGATGTAGATAATGGAGGGTTGAGATGAGTCCACACTGTCTCATTATAATATGTGGTCTCATTTTAACCTCCCTATATATATATATATATATATATTAAAAAATAGAGAAATTTGGGGCCCCTTGGCAGGATCCCTGTGCGGCAGCACCACCTTAACCACCCTAGGACCGCATCTATTGATGATCATATTATAATATGGCTTTTCGACCCAACAATAAACATTAAAGCAAACAATCAGGATTTAAGGATGAATCTTATTATGCATGATTTAAGGATTGTTGGGAAATTAAATTTTAGATTTTGATGAATGCCATGTAAAACTTAGAATAGAAAGTTGGCACCCCATTTTTGTTGTAAATTGCATTGTAATAGATAATGGGTCATCCAAGTTGATCGCCTATGAACATGCAAGAAGTCAACCGGAGACTAGAAGGAAGACTCTCGAGAGGCGGTGAGTGTGGCGAAGAAGAGAAGACAAGAACTCGATGAAGGTGTGAGATGGTGAGTGAAGTGTCGGTCAAGTCAACTCAAGATAGCCAAGTCTCAAGTTGAAGTGAGATGAGTCATCCATGATTGAAAGTCGACTCAAGGGGAAGTCAAGGAAATGCAAATCAAGTCGAGATAATCGAAAGAGATCTTTGCCTGACGAAGTCAAGAAAATTACTTAAACAAGTAATACTTTCATATTGTC
The DNA here is from genome assembly GCA_016081115.2 of Rehmannia glutinosa. NCBI lineage: Eukaryota > Viridiplantae > Streptophyta > Magnoliopsida > Lamiales > Orobanchaceae > Rehmannia > Rehmannia glutinosa. The sequence continues at coordinate 48,524,080 of CM071930.1, forward strand.
TTTCTTAAAGTGCTCATCCCCGAAGCGTGCAAAAGGAATAAACCAATGGGAAGCTCACTGTGTCGAACTCAAAAGTCAAGACTCATTCATACGAGGAAATGTCAATTCCAAGAAGCGCAACAAGACAAGCCAACGACCACAAGTGTCTTTTGAAAATTAACCTATCTCTTCAACGGGCAAATTTTCAAAAGAACACTATAAAAGGCCGAGGAAACTATTTGAGAAGGTGTGAACTTTGTGACTGGAACTTTCAAGCTATTATTCAAACTATAACCTACTCAAGTCATACAAGTTCAATCCTCAAGCCTACATTACGAAGAAATCAACCCAACACTCACCGTGAAGGAAGACGACTTCAATCGGTTGAAGAGGAAACATTTGAAAAATCAAGGGGTCTACATTCCACGAAGGATTGTAGAAAGGTTCAAGGTCGAACCAGTCTCAAGTTATTGGAGGGCTTCGTGATCAAATCCAAGAAGCTTAGCAAGTGAACATTTTGTAGTAGCAAAGCGCACCTGCCCTGTGAAGAAGCTAAGTCGCACGAGAAGCCAATTGTGTGACCAAGGCATCTCCAGATCGAGTCCTAAAGGATCAAGTCAGCTGTGTGATCAAGACTTGCATCTGGACTGATAACCACTTTGTACATTGATCAATACTTAGTGGATTCCTCCAGGAGTTGGAGAAGAGAGGAGTAGAAGAATTACCCCATTTTCAAACCTCTATAAAATTTATTGTGTCATTTATATTTCAAAGACTTTAATTTTCGCATATTATTTCAATATATCACGATAAATTTGCTATCCAATTGATAATCAACAAAGTGCTAAAACCAAGTATTAAAACAAACTTAAAACAAATTCAAGGGTTAAGTCTTCCGCTGAAAACATATCACAGTCAAGTTAAGTTTTAGTCAAAACAGTTGAGTTATTCTATCAACAGCTCAGTCGAGTTTATTGAGTAGGCTAACTCTGCTGATTAACTAACTTAGCTGTCCATCAAGGACTCAGCTGTGAAGTATTAACTCTGAACGTTTTAAAAGGACTAAAACAAAAAGTTGGTAAGGTTTATTTAACCCCCCTTCTAAACCTTACACTCACACCCCTTGGGACCTACAAGTGGTATCAGAGCGGTTGGTTCATTGAGCCTTCCACATTGGTTACTGAACTAGATCTCCAATCTTTCAAAGCTTGCTTTAGCACTTGATCTTTCAAAAACTCTTTTACTCAGCAAAGTTATTATCATGGAAGCAAATTTGACACGCATCCCTATGTTCACAATTGAAGAATTTGATGATTGGAAAATTCGTATGCAGGCTCATCTATCAGCATTACACGATGAAATGTGGATAGTAATAGAAGATGGGCCACTACAAATCTTAAAAGTGAACACAAGCTGCAAGGAGGGCTGCTGCAGCTGAAGGAGAATAGGATGTTGCTCCCAGACCAACTATGGTTGAAAAACCAAGAGCTGAATGGACAAATGATGACAGAAAAAGATACAACTTGGACAATGTGGCCAAGGACATTCTTTACAAAACTCTGGACAAAGCCATGTTTAACAAAGTCAAATCGTGCAAGACTGCAAAAGAAATGCGGGATAAGCTAACCCCGATTTGTGAAGGCTCGAGCAAAATAAGGAAAATAAACTATCTGTTCTTTGTCTACGAAATTTGAAAATTTTAAGATGCTTGCAGGAGAAACCTTGGATCAACTGGATGCTCGGTTCACAAAAATTACCAATGAGCTATCTCGCACTTGGAAAAGAATATACAGAAGGAAATGTGTATGAAGATTCTAAGAAGTCTCGGTGAGTGGGAAATGAAAGTCATGGCCCCGAGACACTCCATGGACTTATCAAAAACATCCAACCATGAGCTATTCTCGGATCTCAAAGCCTACGAATTTGAGTGAGAAGAAAAGACCAAGAGGAGACAATTTGTGCCCAAAACATTGCTCTAATAGTTAAGGATGGTAAAAGAGCGAGGTCAAGGAAGTCATTGACCAAGAGGAGATTGCCCTAATGGTTAAAAGGATTAACAAATTCTTCAACAAGAATTACAAAAGAGGCAAAGGTGAATCCTCTCCGAAGACACTCTCGGCTCCCTCCAAGTGAATCCTCCGAGAAGAAAAGACCAAGAGGAGACACTCGGCTCCATTTGCTCAATAGTTAAGGATGGTAAAAAGATAGGCCACCCAAAAGAGGAGACAAAGCTAATGGTTAAAAGGATTGAGTATCAAAGAGCCGACAATCCAAGGATGGAAAGAATCGATCAAAAGGTTGAAAATTTATGCCGAACCGCAGTAACCTGGTCACTATGCTATTGATTGCCCATATCCCCGTAGTCAACAAATACATGAATGAAGAGGAAAGAAAAGTCTTGAGAAAGAAAGAAGACAAGAGAAGAAAAAGGCAATGTTAGCTGCAGAGACCATTTGAGACAGTCAAGTCAAAAGACACAAAGAGACTCGGAGAGTAGTGAAACTGACTACTCAAGTGACTCTGAAGAAGAAGCCTTGATCTGTCTAATGGCCAACGAACAAGACCAACCTGACCAACAAGATGAGGTACACTCTAACTCATCACACTCAAATTCTAGTGATAGTGATTGTGACACACACACTTCATCACCCACTAATCTTTATGATTCATTAGGCAAAATGATGAAAGATTTTGAACACATTAAATCCTCACACACACTACTAAATGAGGAAAACAACCTACTCAAAAGTCAAAACTCACAGCTGACTAAGGAGCTGAGTACTCTAAGTCACATAGCCGATGAGAATAAAAGTTTAAAGGCTGAAAATGCTAAGCTAATAGCAGAGATAGCTGCTACAGAAAAGAGGGAAAATGACCTCAACAATGTGATTGCCTCATTCACTAAGGCATTGAAATGTTTGGATGATCTTATTATGAGCCAAAGAGAATGTGGAGATAAGACAGGCTTAAGATTTAATTCCTCTATGCCAAGTCAAGTTCCAAGAGTGATTTTGGAAAAAGGATCTTCAAGTAATGAAGCATCTCAAAAAACCAAAACTCTAAATGGTGCACACACATTCATTCCAAAGCACAACCACAAGTAAACTGGCCTTGGTTATAAAGGAAAAGGAAAACAGCCAGCTGAGTATGCTGAAAGGACAGCTGAGAAGAAATCCAGCCGAGTTCCTCAGCAAACTCCAAATAGGAAGTACTCTGTAAAGAAGAAACAGAGCTACCAAAAGCCCCAGAAGTTCTATGAAAAGAATACATATGATGGGAATGGTAGAAATTACCCAAGCCAAGCTGATTGGAATAATGTGAACTATCAGCAAAGACCTATGGAATATAAGCCTAAATGGCAAAGGCCTAGAACTCAGCAAGGGCCATTCCAAAGGCAAAAGAGCTATCATCAGCACACATATGCACCCAAGCACTATCCTCAAAGATATCACAACTGCCCAAACAAAGCAATTGCTAAAACACATACACAGGCATACAGACAAAAGAGACAGATGTATGAACCTAAAACCCCAAGCAATTTGCCAAAGTTAATTATGATTATGGCACTGGTAGATGGCAACCTCTTAGAGTCAAATCATTTGGCTATAGGTTGGTTGGATCATCTTACAATACTAACCCCTCAGGACCCAGACAAATTTGGGTACCTAAAACCTAATTTCCTTGATTGCAGGTTCAAGGAGCAACTGAGTGCCAAGGAACCTGGTACATGGATAGTGGCTGCTCCAGACACATGCCAGGAAACAAGAAAAATCTGTCAAAACATAAGGAAGTTAGAGGTGAAAAAGTCATATTTGGAGGGAATGAAGCTCCAGGAGAAATAAGAGGCATTGGATCCATCAAGAAAAATGGATTAGAAATTACAGATGTTGCATATGTTGAAGACCTCAATTTCAACTTACTAAGCATAAGTCAACTATGTGACAAGGGCTATAATGTTGGATTCAATATGGGAGTGTGCCAAATCAAGAACACTGAATCTAATGAAGTAGTGTTGCAAGGATGCAGACAAAAGAACATGTATGTGGTAGATTGGTCAACTGCAACACCAAGCACTTGTCTGATAGCAAAGAGCATAGTTGAATCAAGTTGACTGTGGCATAAGAAGCTGAGTCACCTGAACTTCAAAACAATTAACAAGCTTGCAAGAAGCAATCTTGTGGAAGGACTTCCAGACTCAGTATACAAGAAGGAAAGTTATGTGATTCATGCCAGATGGGAAAGCAGATCAAATCATCATTCAAAGAAAAGACATGTCCATCTTCAACAAGAATATTGCACCTGCTACATATGGATCTATTTGGTCCAGTTGAACCAGCCAGCATAAGCGGAAAGAAATACACCTTGGTGGTAGTAGATGATTACTCAAGATACACATGGACAATTTTCATGTGTAAGAAGAAAGAAACCATGCAGAAACTACCACAACTGATGAAGAGAATCCAAAATGAGAAGAGTCAAACCATTATCAAAATTAGATCTGATAGAGGAACTGATTTTGTCAATGGAATAATAACTCAGTATTGTATTGAAAATGGTATTGCTCATGAACTATCTGCAGCAATGACTCCACAGCAGAATGGAGTTGCCGAAAGAAGAAACAGAACTCTCAAAGAAGCAGCAAGAACCATGTTAGCTGAAGCAGGGCTGCCTAAAAGATTTTGGGCTAAAGCAATAAACACAACATGCTATACTCAAAATAGATGCATGATAAACAGACAGCTGACAAAAACTCCCTATGAGATTTGGACAGGGAGAAAACCAAATGTTGCATATTTTAGAATATTTGCATGCAAATGCTTCATCCACAACAATGGCAAAGATAATTTAAAGGCTTTTGATGCTAAAGCTGATGAAGGTATCTTCTTAGGATACTCAGCTGAAAGCAAAGCCTACAGAGTGCTCAACAAGAGGACAATGGTTACAGAAGAATCCATTCATGTGGTGTTTGATGAACCAAACGTAAATGGAGAAGACATTGAGAGTCAACCGATAAGCTGAATCAGCCAATCATGCAGAAGAGCCCCTATGTTGAAGTTGAAGCTGGAATTATAAACCCAGATGAAGATGAGATAGCTGAGTCTCAAAGACAGCTGGGAAATATGCAGCTAAGTGATGATGAGAGAGCTGATCAAAATAACACAGCTGCAAGACGACTAAATCCAGCTAACTTACTCCAACCTAATGTAAGGTGGCTGAGAGACCATCCACCAGAACTAATCATTGGAGATGTAAGAGAAGGTGTGAAAACTAGATCCAGAACTCAACAAGAAGCAATGTTCACTTGTTTCATCTCACAAATAGAGCCAAAAGATGTGTCACAAGCTTTGGATGACACACATTGGATTCAAGCCATGCAAGAAGAGCTGAATCAGTTTGAAAGGAACAAAGTGTGGGTATTGGTTCAAAGACCTACCCATCAAAATGTTATTGGCACTAAGTGGGTGTTCAGAAACAAGATGAATGAGGAAGGGTCTGTGGTAAGAAACAAAGCAAGATTGGTAGCCAAAGGGTATTGCCAAGAAGAAGGAATAGATTTTGATGAAACTTTTGCTCCTGTGGCAAGATTGGAAGCCATAAGGATGTTTTTTGCCTATGCTGCTCACAAGAACTTCACTGTATATCAAATGGATGTAAAGAGTGCATTCCTTAATGGATTATTGGAGGAAGAAGTGTATGTTGAACAACCTCCAGGATTTGAGCAGAAGACTCTTGGAGATAAAGTATACAAACTCAAGAAAGCTTTATATGGATTGAAACAGGCACCAAGAGCATGGTATGATACATTGTCACAATTTCGATCGAGAATGGATTTACAAAAGGCAAAGTGGATAGAACACTCTTGTAATTCATGATGGGAAGAGTATCGCTTGTTCAAATATATGTGGATGACATCATCTTTGGATCCACAAACAAAGAGCTGTGTGATAAATTCTCAAATCTTATGCAAAACAAATTTGAAATGAGCATGATGGGAGAGCTGATATTCTTCCTAGGACTTCAAGTAAAACAACTGAAGGATGGAACCTTCATAAGTCAGACAAAATACACCAGAGATTTAATGAAGAAGTTTGGTATAGAAGAGAAATCTTCTGTGAAAATACCAATGAATACATTAGTTAAAATGGATATGGATGCAGATGGCAAGCCTGTGGATCAAACAAGATACAGAACACTTATTGGATCATTGCTCTATCTCACAAAGAAGCGGGCGGACATCACCTTTCTTTGTAGGTGTATGTGCAAGATTTCAATCTGCTCCAAAAGAAAGCCACATGACCGCAGCCAAAAGAATCTTGAGATATTTGAAAGAAAGCCAAGAAGTTGGCTTATGGTATCCTAAGGAAGGTGGATTCAAGCTAATTAGTTACTTAGACTCTGACTATGCTGGATGCAGAGTTGACAGGAAAAGTACCTCAGGTACATGTCAAATGCTTGGAAATAGATTAATTTCCTGGTTTAGCAAGAAGCAAAATTCAATAGCAACCTCCACATCTGAAGCAGAATACATAGCTGCGGGCAGCTATTGTGCCCAAGTCTTATGGATGAGACAACAGCTGAGAGACTATGAAATTGAAGAAAAGGAAATTCCAATTATGTGTGATAACACAAGTGCAATTGCAATCACCCAAAATCCTGTGTTGCACTCAAGAACAAAGCATATTGATGTCAGATATCACTTCATAAGAGATCATGTTGAAAAGAAGGACATCACCTTGGAATATATCTCAACGGATAAGCAATTAGCTGATATATTCACAAAACCATTATGTGAATCAAGATTTGAAGAACTCAAGCATGAATTAGGGTTAATTGAGCTGAGTTGACACTCAGAAGAGTCAAAGAAAAGAGATGAAACACGAAAAGGTGAAAAAGAGCTGAACTCTTGAATCAGCAAGTAAATCAGCCGTATCCAAGAATCAGTTGCATCGAGTTAGCTGACAGCTGAGTGCTTATGTGCAAAGAGAGAAGAGTTAAATCAGCTAAGGAATAAACTGAGTCATTTATGAGCAAAGTGACAAAAACGCAGTCGTTTTTACTAAGCGGGAATATTTTTAAGAATGACGTCAAGATAATTATGACGCGTGTCTGAGTCAAAAGTCGCATACCAAGCTTATGATTGGATATAAATGCTTTGCCGCATTAAATGCGAGAAATTAAATGTTAATCGGCGTACAAACCGAGCCATTGATCTTGATCAAATTTCAAAAACCACCCGCAAGTCCTTTCATAACCCATACATATACCATTTCGTCCGATTTTCTCTCACTTTACCAAAACTGTTCATCTCTCTCAAGAGCAAAGAAAACATTTTTACTCTCAAAACCCTACAAATCTCCAAAGCTTATCTTCAAAGTTTCTTTCGGTGAATCTTCGAAAAATGGCATCTACTTACGACTTCGTCAAGTTGGGAAAGCAAATCCACACGGGATCTATTGTGGACTTCGAGGGCATGATCAAACAAGGGTCAGACGAAACCCTTGTGAAGAAAATAGCAGAGAAGTTGAAAAACAGAGATCGAAACCCTTTTTGTCATTTGGAGTTTCAAATGACCTACGTGGAGGAGGTCGCACGCTTCTATGTGAACGCTGAAGTTCACGATGAGGGCATCAAGTCCTCTGTTCACGGGAAAGATTTCACCATCATCGCCAAGGATCGGCGCGTAACACGCTCGATTCTTGCGGTGGAAGAAGTCTTAGGAGATTTATGAAGCCGATGTTAACCTGGCCGCCTTGCTTGGAAGGAAGTGGCCAAAACGACTATCTTTGTGAAGGTTGTCACACAATGAGAGAAGAAAGTTTCTTTGAAGGAAGATTACCACAAGTTTTGGACATTGTTGCAAAGTGTGTGGACATCAAATTTGGAAGCTTTAATCATCTATCCAAAACCAAGCGATCGTGATGGCTGCGATCATGGAGGAGAAGAAAGTAAACTGGGCTGAGTTTGTATACAACAGACTCTGCCAGAATATTGGGAATAAATCCTTCAAGGAGGATGGTTCGTTTGGAGGTTCCCTGGGGTACGGACTGGTGATTGGCCGGATGTGGAAGTTAAAGGAGTCCCTCTTCGACATGGAAAGGCATTCCATGTTAACAAAAAGATGTTCCGATAAAATCTCTCCGGAGCACAGAGGAGAGCTTATGCCAAGAGAGCGGACACAAGTGAGGGGGAATCAGCTGACCCTGAAGAAACAACTGTCTCCTCCCCTCTCAAGAAGAAGGCGCCCCGCACGTTGCAAAGAAGATGCTTTGCCCTGCAGCGAAGAAAAAGAAAACTGCACCTGCCCCTGCAGCCGAGTCACCTGCCCCCACAGCCGTGTCTCCTGCCCCGCAGCCGCAATGGAGAAGGAACCATTAATCCCTTCTCCAGTGATTAAAAATAAGAGGACTGTCACAACAAGGAAGGCAGCTTCTCGAAGACAACTGCGAAGGCATTTACCTTCGACGAACCAGAGAAAGTGGAACCAGATATTCCTCTGGTGAAAACAAAAAGAAGAAGAAGACTTTTCAAGCGATCAGAGCTTGAGAAAACGGCTGAGTCTGCCACTCAGCTGGAACAGATCGCGGAGACAACTGGAGAAGTAGAGTCTCCTGAAATTATTGATGAAACAACCAAGTCTGCTGAAGCCAATCAGCAGAGGCAAATTGAAGACACAGTTGTAGTCAGAACAGCTGAGACACAAGAAGTAGCTGAAAAAGCAAACTCTCCTGTTGACAGGGTTGTATCCCCTCCTGCAACAGACGCTGCTGAGGGTGTGAAGCACCAAAGTTTGCTACCTTCAATCCCTGAGAACGAGGGACAACAGGGAGAAGATGATAAAGATGATGATGATGTGATGATCCTATCCCCACCATATCCAGACATCCAAAATCGTCTGCGAGAATGGAGGAAGTGGAAGCTAAGTCGATCCAGGGAACAGTTCCAAAGACCGGAGTTTATTGAAGAAGAAGACGAATTGTTGAACTTTCTCGGACTGACCACTGTGGTCCAAGCACTGGATGAAGAAAACTGCACAGATATCTTGCAGATCTTCAAAGACAAGGAGAAGCAGAGACTGGCAGAGGAAGCTGAAGCTCGTGAAAAGGCCAGTATTTGTCCCTTTACTGGAACCACTGATCATACACATCCTCATCTTGACATTCTCTCTGGGAGTGATGAGGATCTGGACCCTGCTGCTGCTACAGAAGAATTGGAGATGCAACAAGCCATGCGGGAATCTAGGGTCCTACATGAGCAACGATTATTGGAAGGACCAGGGGAGTCTTCCACATCACAACTGGAGATTGATGCGATGGGAGTGGTGCAGCATATTGCCACTGTTGTTGCTGCCACCACTTCCCTTACTCACTCAGAAGAAGGTGTTAAGGAATGGCGATGGCGGGATTGTGGGGACCCCAAGAGAGCCAACCCCTAATGAAGGTTTCTTACCACCGCCCCAACTACTGAATACTCAAAGGGAACAAGGGAGTCCGAGAGACGAGTGACCCCATTCCAAGTCACTCGGTGGTGTGCACCGGTGAGGAAACTCCCTCCACCGGGAAGGTCGGAGGATGCTGCAGCTGACTCCACAACGAATCTTGGAGGCGAAGTGGAGAAGGAACAACAAATGGATACACAACAAGTTGTCACTGACGAGGCTCAGACAGTTAAGACATTCTCAGCTTAAGCTCAGTCAGTCGAGGCACAAGAAGGAATCGCCCGGGAGTTAACACTGGCAATGAAAGTGCAATCCATGGAGTTGAAACTCCGGTGGATGCCACCTCGAAGACCTTAAGATAGCCGACACCGTCGAAGGGGGATCCAGGCCTCATTGCAGATTGAGCTGCGCAGGAGGTAATGAAGGCCAACGGGAGGTTGAGACTTCCGGGGTAAAGAGACCGAAGCACAAAACATCCCTCCTACTATCATTGATTCATCCGAAAAGGAGATAAGTGCTCTTCACGATTCCCAAGACAATCCTGATGTAACCTTTCTGGGATCTAAAGGTGAAAACGAAGCTGAGTCATCCCCTATTGCCGATCCAAAAGACTCAGCTGAGGATGTTCTCCCAAGCACGAGTAAGACCGACCTTAAGGCTACTCGCCAAACCTTTAATTTTGATGATGAGCCACCCATGCAAATCTCATCATCGTCCGATGATGCTACTGACACGGCCGAGGACCAGTCAACTCACATGGAAAAACTAGCTGAGACCGACCGAAGGCTGTTGAGATTGAGGCTCACCACCGGGTCAAAACCCCAACAGAGACCACATTGACACACGATCAATCGCGAGCTACCAAGCCGCAGCAGTAGAATCGACGCAACCGGGCACATCACGGGCACGAGTTACCATTGAACATATTCCCATTGTCCGTGATGATCCGTTCGAAGAATCGTTCCCTTTCTCTCTGGAGCTACCTGACCTTCTTGAAGAATCAACTAGAGATCAAGAACGTTTCCATAAACCTGATCCCGTTATTCCAACAGACACCATCGTCCCAACAGACTTTGACTTTGACGCTGCTTGGCCGTCACCGAGTGTTGAGGTGACGGTGAGGTTCGAGAAGTTTTCAAGGCCATATTTGCAGAGATAGAGAAGATGGAGAGGCACCAGGCCTCACTGGACATGAGGTGGATAACCGAGATGCAAAATCAGGCCAACTCCATTTGCCAGACATGATTCACAGTTCCCCTGCGCAGGGATGATTTTCATTAGAGCCATTTGCTGATTTGGTGGAAGAGTACTTGTCGGCTGAGAGGTAGCTAAAGCAAAGAACCAATGCATTCGTTCATCTGCTTGGGGCGATCAAGTTTTTTTCTTAAGATGATTGTAGCCTCTGCAGCACAAAAATAGGATGAGATGAAGGGAAGCTCGTCGAACGTGAGCAGCTTGTAGACCATTCCATACAAAATTGAAAAGATATTAATTAATTATACAATTACAATGCTACCCTTTTTAGGTTTAAAATAAATTGAAAATGATTATTAAATTAGATAAATCCCAACCATCTAAAATTAAAGATGTGTGGCCAAGATTAGTTCACATTGTCTCACTCTAATTATCTGGTCTCATTTGATCCTATATATATATATATATATATGATGGTTCAAATTGGACAAGTATGCTCATGTGAGACCATTGGGACTAATCTAGACCATTGAGATTTTTTGGTTCATGGCCTAGATTTAATCGCTAAAAGTTATATTAATAATTAAGAATTAAATTAATGGGGGTATAATAGATAATATGCAAATTAAGAATAAATTGTCATACCAATAGCCTAAAAATAGAAATTGATATGCACAATTAAGTCAAACAAATTCAATCACATCTTCTCCCTAAAAGGCGATCCAATACAATTTTGCAGAAAACTCCATAATTCTATAACCTTCCACTATCTTATATGTGCAATCCAAACTTCACAAACCAAGAACACGAAGAGATAAAACAGACGGATGAAAAATATATTTTAGAATAATGGCTAATTTTTTTTTGTTTCTATTAGAAGCATATAAATTGTGCTACAATCAATACATAAATATATATTGAAAACCACACCATGGCGGCTCTTGCAAAGGAATTCAACGAACAAGTTCGTGAAGGAGATAATCGTCGAAAACCAATAACTATGTTATAAGTTTTGATCCTGATTGATATGGTGCATAAATGTAAAATATAAAAATGCATAGATACATCCTTGTAGGTCCCAAGGGGTGTGAGTGTAAGGTTTAGAAGGGGGTTGAATAAACCTTACCAACTTTTCGTTTTAGTCCTTTTAAAACGTTTAGAGTTAATACTTCACAGCTGAGTCCTTGATGGACAGCTAAGTTAGTTAATCAGCAGAGTTAGCCTACTCAACAGACTCGACTGAGTTGTTGATAGAATAACTCAGCTGTTTTGACTAAAACTTAACTTGACTGTGATATGTTTTCAGCGGAAGACTTAACACCCTTGAATTTGGTTTAAGTTTGTTTTAATACTTGGTTTTAGCACTTTGTTGATTATCAATTGGATAGCAAATTTATCAGCAGATATTGAAATAATATGCAGAAATTAAAGTCTTTGAAATGTAAATGACACAATAAATTTTATAGAGGTTTGAAGATGGGGTAATTCTTCTACTCCTCTCTTCTCCAACTCCCGGAGGAATCCACTAAGTATTGATCAATGTACAAAGTGGTTATCGTCCCGATGCAAGTCTTGATCACACGGTGACTTGATCCTTTGGGACTCGTTTGGAGATGCCTTGGTCACACAACCGGCTTCTCGACGACTCGGCCTTCTTCACAGGGCATTTGCGCTTGCTACTACAGCCCACTTGCTCAAGCTTCTTGGATTTGATCACGAAGCCCCTCCAAAAACTTGAGACTAGTTCGACCTTGAACCTTTCTACAATCCTTCATGGAATGTAGACCCCTTGATTTTTCAAATGTTTCCTCTTCAACTGATTGAAGTCGTCTTTTCTTCACAAGTGAGTGTTGGATTGATTTCCTTCGTAATGTAGGCTTGAGGATTGAACTTGTATGACTTGAGTAGGTTATAGTTTGAATAATAGCTTGAAAGTTCCAGGTCACAAAGTTCACACCTTCTCAAATAGATTCCTCAACCTTTTATAGTGTTCTTTTGAAAATTTGCCCGTTGAAGAGATAGGTTAATTTTCAAAAGACACTTGTGGTCGTTGGCTTGTCGTGTTGCAGTTCTTGGAATTGACATTTCCTCGTATGAATGAGTCTTCAGCTTTTCAAAGTTCTGACACAGGTGCAGAGCGTCCCATTGGTTTATTCCTTTTGCACGCTTCTGGGACTGAGCACTTTAAGAAAGATAGTATGGAAGTATTACTTGTTTAAGTAATTTTCTTGACTTCTGTGCAACGGATCTCTTTCAGTTATCTCGACTTGACTACATTTCCTTGACTTCCCCAGGTGACTTCGAGTTAGCTTTCAATCATTGGATGACTCATCTGTCACTTCAACTTGAGACTTGGCTATCTTTAGTTGACTTGACTGACACTTCACTCACCGCATCTGTTTGCACCTTGATCGAGTTCCTGTCTTCTCTTCTTCGCCACACTCAGTTGCCTCTCAGCGGAGTCTTCTTTCTAGTCTCCAGTTGACTTTCTGCATGTTCAGGCATAGCTGACTTAACTCAGCTCGACCAACCCTATCTATTACAATGCAATTTACAACAAAAATGGGGTGCCAACTTTCTATTCTAAGTTTTACATGGCATTCATCAAAATCTAAAAATTAATTTCCCAACAATTTCCCCCTTTTTGATGATGCCAAAACTTAAAATGCTCATACAATAATTAAACAACAAAGATACGTACAGACAATGTAGAATCACAGAATGTATGCGTAGAATCAATCTTTTATTGATCATAACATTCTTGTTCTTTACACAGCTGTTTACAGGGTGTATCAGAGCTTAAATAGAGTTTAATGTAACCATGATATTCTATATCTACGCAAGTATAGAAATTATACAATTTTATTCGATGTACAGAGGACTTACATAAGGATGTATTTACATAGCAAGATACATGAAGGGGTGGACAACAACACTTCATCTCCTTCGCTGCCTCATTCTTTCCTCATCAACTCTGTCTTCTTCTGATCTATTTCTCTTCTTCTCTTCTTCAGCTGCTTTCTTTTTCTCATATGCTTTTCTGGCAGCTTCATCTCTTCTTTTTCTTTCTTGTCTCTCTTCCCACAGCTGAGTTTGTCTTCTATTTTCTTCTTCGATTCTCTTCACATACTCCAAGATTGTTGTTGGCCACTTGCAGGTTGGTTACTTCGTCGAATCCAGCCCAATAGATCCCTCCTTTCTTGCCGGATCTATATATTCAATGTTTTTAGGCGGAGGTCTAGTTCAAACCTCTTCCTCCTCCATCGCTTCTTCCTTTGCCTCAGGCGTGTATTATCTTGGGGCTTCTTTTTTTCCCGGTGAGTGACAGCAGAGCGACCGCCGATGGTCTGTCGCCTGTCGCCTTCTTCACATAGCTTGAGGCCTTTTTCCCAATACAAATCCCAGGCTTGAGCCATGGACATATTTGTGAAGTAACCCTCGGATGCGAGCGTCTTGAATTCATCAACAGATCTTGGCTCGGTTCCGACGTCTGAAATGGCATAGGTGTCTCACAAGACCACATATTATAGTGAGAGGGGGAGGATACAATGAGACCACATATTATAGTGAGACAATGTGGACTCATCTCAACCCTCCCTTATCTATATCAATGGCTAAGATAAATAGGAGTTAAAATTATATTAAACATTTAATTAAGGCAAAATAAGGGTATAATTGTCAAAACAAACATGTGGGGGACCATCCAAATAAGAAACCAGTTATTAGGGGAGTGAAAATCACGTGGGGAGAGAGAAAATCAAGAGAAAATCGCGCTGGAGAGAGAAAATCACGCATGTGCTCTGCCATGCAGTATGTTGTACACTTATCAATGATTTGATGTATACTTAACACTATTTTGCTATATGTTTAACATAATTTTATTGTATATTTAAGTTTTGGCATCATCAAAAAGGGGGAAATTGTTGGGAAATTTATTGTTTAGATTTTGATGAATGCCATGTAAAACTTAGACTAGAAAGTTGGCACCCCATTTTCGTTGTAATTCTTATTGTAATAGATAAAATTTGTATAAAATTTGAGTTAAGTCGATTATGCCTGGAAATACAAGAAGTCAACTGAAGATGTGAAGTGAAGACTCCGCTGAGGAACAACTGAGTATGGCCAAGAAAGAATACCAAGGACTCGACTGAAGGAGTATCGGCTGTGGGATAGCTGTAAGAAGAGTCAGTTAAGTCAACCAAAGAATCCAAGCCAAGTCAAGTTGAAGTGATAGATGAGTCTTTCAATCATTGGAGCAGACTCAAGTCACCTGGGGAAAAGGCAGCTACAAAGAGGAGTTAACTGAAAAGAATCCGTTGCACAAAAATCAAGAATATTACTTAAACAAGTAATACTTCCATGCTGCCATGTCTTAAAGTGCTTAGTCCCAGAAGCGTGCAAAAGGAATAAACCAATGGGAAGCACTGCACCTCGTGTCAGGTTCTGAAAAGTTGATCATTCATTTAATAAGAGGAAAGGTCTACATCTCAAGATTGAAGACCAAGAAAAGACAAGCCAACGAACACAAGTGACTTTTGAAATATCAGCCTATCTCTTCAACGGGCAGATTTTGAAAGTGCACTATAAAAGGCTGAGGAATCACTTCGAGAAAAGGTTACCTTGCATACCTGAGATAACAAGCATTATTCATATTGTAACCTGCAAAATATTCTCAAGTTATTCAAGCAAAATCCTCAAGCCTAAATCTCGAAGGAAATCGATCCAACATTAAGCTGTGAAGGAAAGACAACTTCAAACTGTTGAAGAGGAAACTTTTGAAGAAGCAAAAGGGGTCTACTTTCCAAGGAGGATTGTAGAAAGGTTCAAGGTCGAACCAATCTCAAGTTATTGGAGGGCTTTGTGATCAAATCCAAGAAGCTTGAGAAAGTGAGTCAAGTAGCAAAGCGACCCCTGTGAAGTAGCCGTGTCGGACGAGAAGCCATTGTGTGTGACCAAGGCATCTCAGATCGAGTCACAAAGGAGCAAGTCAGTTTGTGTGATCAAGACTTGTATCCGGGACCGATAACTACTTTGTACTCTGATCATTACTTAGTGGATTCCTCCAGGAGTTGGAGAAGAGAGGAGTAGAAGAATTACCCCATCTTCAAACCTCTATAATAATTATTGTGTCATTTACATTTCAGCATTTTATTTTTGCATATCACTTTATATCTGCTGATAATTTGCTATCCAACTGATAATTAACAGAGTGTTAAAACCAAGTGTTAAAACAAACTTAAATCAAATTCAAGGGTGTTTAGTCTTCCGCTGAAAATCTCATCACAACTAAGTTAAGGTTTAGTCTAAACAGCTGAGTTATTCTATCAACAACTCTTTTGAGTCTGTTGAGTGGCTAACTCTACTTATTAACTAACTTAGCTGTCCATCAAGGACTTAGCTGTGAAAATAACTCTGTATTATTTTAAAAGGACTAAATTCGAAAAGTTGGTAAGGTTTATTCAACCCCCCTTCTAAACCTTACTCACACCTCTTGGGACCTACAAGTGGTATCAAAGCGGTTGGTTCATTGAGCCTTCCGCACTGGTTACTGAACTAGATCTCCAATCTTTCAAAGAAGTTTTTAACACTTGCTCTTTCAAAAGCTATTTTTATTCAGCAATGTTATTAACATGGAATCAAATTTGACACACATTCCTATGTTCACTATTAAGGAATTTGATGACTGGAAAATTCGTATGCAGGCTCATCTATCTACTTTACATGATGAAATGTGGATAGTGATAGAGGATGGGCCACTGCAAATACTAAAAGTGAACACAGTTGTACAGAGAGCAGCCGCATCTGAAGGAGAGGAAGCTGTTGTTGAAGCAAGACCAGCCCTGGTTGAGAAACCAAGGACTGAATGGACAAACGAGGACATAAGAAGATACAACTTGGACAATGTGGCCAAGGACATACTTTACAAAACCTTGGACAAAACAATGTTCAATAAAGTCAAATCTTGTCAAACTGCAAAACAAATCTGGGATAAATTAACTTTAATTTGTGAAGGATCTGAGCAAATTAAAGAAAACAAATTGTCCGTTGCTGTACAAAAATTTGAAAATTTTAAAATACTTGCAGGTGAAACCTTGGATCAACTGGATGCTCGATTCACTGAGATCATAAATGAACTATCCGCACTTGGATTCAATTATGAGCCAAAAAGAGTGTGGAGAAAAGAAAGGCATAGGATTCAATTCCTTTATGCACAGTCAAACTCCCAGAGTGGTTTTGGAAAAAGGATCTTCAAGAAATGAAGCAACTCAAAAATCCAAGACACCAAATGTTGCACCCACATTCACTCCAAAGCACAATCACAAACAAACTGGCCTTGGATATAAAGGAAAAGGGAAACAGCTAGTTGAGTATGCTGAGAGGACAGCTGAGAAGAAATCCAGCAGAGTTCCTCAGCAAACTCCAAATAGGAAGTACTCTGTGAAGAATAAACAGAGCTACCAAAAACCCTAGAAGTTTTATCAAAGAAACACATATGATGGGAATGGTAGAAATTATCCAAGCCAAGCTGATTGGAATAATGTGAAATATCAGCAAAGACCTATGGAATATAAGCCTAAATGGCAAAGTCCTAGAACTCAGCAAAGGCCATTACAAACGCAAAAGAGCTATCATCAGCACACATATGCACCCAGGCACTACACTCAGAAATATCACAGCTATCCAAAGAAGGCAATTGCTAAAACACACACACAAGCATACAGACAAAAGAGACAGTTGTATGATCCTAATGCCCCCAAGCAATTTGCCAAAGTGAATTATGATTATGGCACAGATAGATGGCAACCTCTTTGAGTCAAATCATTTGGCTATAGGTTGGTTGGATCATCTCACAGCACTAACCCCTCAGGATCCAGACAAGCATGGGTACCTAAAAACTAATTTCCTTGATTGCAGGTTCAAGGAACAGCTGAGTGCAGTGTTGTAAAAATCGGCCTAGACGGCCGCCTAGGCGCTAGGCGCCCCTAGGCCGATCCAATTTTGCCCAAATCGCCCAAAAAATCATTTTGGCAAAAAATCGGGCCTAGGCGCCCGACTAGGCGGGCTAGGCGGTCTAGACGGGAAAAATCGGCCAAAAATAAAAAAAATGAAAAACAAAATAAAAAAATAGTCTTATTCCTAGGCGGCTGCCTTGGCGGTCTAGGCGCTGGTCAACCGCCCGACTAGCGCTTAGCGATTTCTGCAACCATGGCTGAGTGCCAAGGAACCTGGTACATGGATAGTGGCTGTTCCAGACACATGAAAGGAAACAAGAAAAATCTGTCAAAATTAAAGGAGATTAGAGGCGCAAAAGTCATATTTGGAGGAAATGAAGCTCCAGGGGAAATAAGAGGCACTGGATCCATCAAGAAAAATGGATTAGAAATCACAAATGTTGCATATGTTGAAGGCCTCAACTTCAACTTGTTAAGCATCAGCCAACTTTGTGACAAGGGCTATAATGTTGGATTCAATATGGGAGTGTGTCAAATTAAAGACACAGAATCAAATGAAGTAGTGTTGCAAGGATCCAGACAAAAGAACATGTATGTGGTAGCGGTGTGGATCGCCACACCAAGTACTTTTGGATTAGAAAAAAGTAGTGGCCGAATCAAGGAAATACAACCGAGTCATCCGAATTTCAAGACAATTAACAAGCTTGCAAGGAGTCATCTTGTGGAAGGATTAGAAGATACAAGAAAGAAAGTGTTTGTGATGCATATGTTGATCAAATCATCATTCAAAGAAGTCTCAGTCCATCTTCAACAATGATATTACATCTTGTTGCATATGGATTTATTTGGTCCAACTTTAGCCAAGGGCTAGAATAAGTGGAAATAAATACACTTTAGTTGTGGTGGATAATTATTCAAGATATACATGGATAATCTTAATGTGTAAAAAGAAGAAACTTTGCAGAAGTTACCTCAATCGATGAGAATAGTTCAAAATGAGTAGAGTCAAACCATTATAAAGATAAGGGTCGATAGAGGAACCGAGTTTGTCAATGGAATAATTACTCAAGATTGTGTTGAAAATGGTATTGCTCATGAATTATCTGCAGCAAGGACTCCACAGCAGAATGGAGTAGCAGAAAGAAGAAACAAAACTCTCAAGGAAGCTGCAGGGACCATGTTAGCTGAAGCTGGGCTGCCTAAAAGATTTTGGGCTGAGGCCATCAACACTGCCTGCTATACTCAAAATAGATGCATGATTAACAGACAGCTAACAAAGACTCCCTATGAAATATGGACAGGGAGAAAGCCAAATGTTGGGTATTTTAGAATATTTGGATGGAAATGCTTCATCCACAACAATGGCAAGGATAATCTAAAGGCTTTTGATGCTAAAGCTGATGAAGGTATCTTTTTGGATACTCAGCTAAAAGTAAAGCCTATAGAGTGCTGAACAAGAGGACTATGGTCACAGAAGAGTCTATCCATGTGGTTTTTGATGAACCTAATGTAAATGAAGAAGACATTGAAGAGTTAGTGATAAGTGAATCAACCAACTATGCGAAGAGTCCCTATGTTGAAGTCAAGCCGAGCAATCAATCAAGATGAAGATGAGATCGCTGAGTCTCAAAGACATTTGGAGAATCTGCGGCTAAATGATGATGAAAGAGTCGCTCAAGACAACACAGCTGCAAGACGACTAAACCCAGCTGATTTACTTCAACCTGATGTGAGATGGCTGAGAGACCATCCACCAGAGTTAGTCATTGGAAATGGGAGAGATGGTGTAAGAACCAGATCGAGAGCTCAACAAGAAGCGATGTTCACTTATTTTATTTCCCAAATAGAGCCAAAAGATGTATCACAAGCATTGGATGACAAACATTGGATTCAAGCCATGCAAGAAGAGCTGAATCAGTTTGAAAGAAACAAGGTATGGGAATTGGTGCAAAGACCAACCCATCAAAATGTTATTGGCACAAAATGGGTTTTCAGAAACAAGATGAATGAAGAAGGTTCTGTGGTAAGAAACGAAGCAAGATTGGTAGCCAAAGGGTATTGCCAAGAAGAAGGAATAGATTTTTATGAAACATTTTCTCATGTTGCAAGATTAGAAGCAATAAGGATGTTTCTTGCCTATGCTGCACACAAGAACTTTATTGTTTATCAAATGGATGTGAAAAGTGCATTTTTAAATGGATTGTTGGAAGAAGAAGTCTATGTTGAGCAACCTCCAGGTTTTGAGCAGAAAACCATTGGAGATAAGATGTACAAGCTCAAGAAAGCTCTATATGGATTGAAACAAGAACCAAGAGCATGGTATGATACATTGTCTCAATTTCTAACTGACAATGGATTCACCAAAGGTAAAGTGGACAGAACACTCTTCAGAATTCAAGATGGGGAGAGTATATTGCTTGTTCAAATATATGTGGATGACATCATTTTTGGATCCACAAACAAAGAGTTGTGTGATAAATTCTCAAACCTCATGCAAGACAAATTTGAAATGAGCATGATGGGAGAGCTGACATTCTTCTTAGGACTCCAAGTTAAACAGCTGAAGGATGAAACCTTTATAAGTCAAACAAAGTACACCAGAGATTTAATGAAGAAATCTGGTATGGAAGAGAAGTCTTTTGTGAAAATACCAATGAACACATCAGTCAAGATGGACATGGATGCAGGTGGCAAGCATGTGGATCAAACAAGATACAGAGCACTTATTGGATCACTGCTCTATTTAACAACAAGCAGGCCAGATATCACCTTTGCAGTAGGTGTATGTGCAAGATTTCGATCTGCTCCAAAAGAGAGCCATATGACTGCAACTAAGAGAATCCTAAGATATTTGAAGGGATGCCAAGAAGTTGGCTTATGGTATCCAAAGGAAGGTGGATTCAAGCTTATTGGTTATTCGACTCGACTATCTTTGGATGTAGAGTTGTGAGAAGAAGAGTACTTCAGAACTTGTCAAATGCTTGGAAACAGATTGGTTTTCTGGTTTAGCAAGAAGAGAAGCAAAACTCAATAGCCACATCCATGTGAAGCAGTACATAAGCTGCGGGCGCTTGTTGTGCCCAAGTCTTATGGATGAGACAACAACTGAGAGATTATGAAATTGAAGAAAAAGAGATTCCAATTATGTGTGATAACACAAGTGCTATTGCAATCACTCGTAATCCTGTGTTGCATTCGAGAACAAAGCACATTGATGTCACATATCATTTTATAAGAGATCATGTTGAAAAGAAAGACATCACTTTGGAATATATCTCAACTGATAAACAGTTAGCTGATATATTCACCAAACCCTTATGTGAATCAAGATTTGAAGAACTTAAGCATGAGCTAGGGTTAATTGAGTTGAGTTGATACTCAGAAGACTCAATGAGAAGAGATGGAGCGTGAAAAGATGAAAAATGAGCAGATCTCATGAATCAGCCGAGTGAACTAGCCGTATCGGAAATTCAGCTGTATCGAGTTAGCTGACAGCTGAGTCACTATACGAAAGGAGAAAAGTAGAGTTGAGTCATTTGTGTAGTGAGCTAAGTCATTTATGAGCTAAGTGACAAAAATGCAGTCATTTTTAATGAGCGGGAATGTTTTTAAGGATGACGTTCAGCGTAATTATGTCGGGTACAGTCAAAAGCTGCACAACAAGCATATGATTGGATATAAATACGGCCGCATTAAATGCGAGCAATTAAATGCAATGAGACGTGCTAAATCTGAGCCGTTGATCTCGATCAAAATTCAAAAACCAAAAACACGTCCTTTCATAACCCTTATATACTCATTCTTTTTGTTTTCTCTCTCACACTGAAAACTGTTCATCTTCAAAAATACGAAAGCAAGTCTCTTTTCTCTCAAAAAACCCTACTAGTTCTCAAAGCAAGTTTATTAAGATTTAATCGGTAGAATCTTCTAGAAATGGCACCAAAGACTGATTTCATCAAGTTATCGAATCAAATCCACTCAGGTTCCTCAGTGGATTTCGAAGGCATGATTAAGCAGCGATTCGGATGCAACCCTTATGAAGAAAATAGCATATATGTTGGAAAAATCTGGGCTTAAAGCCCTTTTGACGATAGAATACTCGCACACCTACTTGGAAGAGGTGGCGCAGTTCTATGTGAACGCCGAGGTGCAGGACGAAGGGATTAAGTCCTCCGTCCACCGCAAGGACATCATGATCATTGCTAAGGACCTTGCGGAGCACTGTTTGCTGCCGTCGGAAGGCATGACGGAGATATACGAAGCTGATGTTGACTTGGCTGATGCATGGAAAGAAGTAGCCAAACCCGAGTGTGCTGCGAAAGTAGTCTACACAGCTGACAAGAAATTGCTGAAGGACGACTATCACAAGCTGATGGATGTCATCTCAAAATGCGTGGATATGAAGTTTGGCAGTTTCAATCAACTGTCAAAGACTAAGCTGATCGTCATGGCTGCGATCATGCAAGGGAAGAAAGTTAACTGGGCTGAGTTCGTATACAGCAGACTCTGCCAGAACGTTGTGAATAAGTCATTCAAGGAGGATGGATCCTTTGGAGGATCACTCGTCTATGGCCTAGTTATTGGCCACTTGATGGAAGTGAAGGGCATTCCCCTTCAGCATGGAAAGCCATTCCATGTAAACAAGAAGATGTTTAGGGTTAACCTTTCAGGATCCCAGAAGAGAGCCCATGCGAAGAGGGCGGACACCAGTGAGGGGGAATTAGCTGACCCGAGAAGAAACAACTGTTGCCTCCCCCCCGAAAAAGAAAGCTGCCCATACAGCTACAAAGAAGATAGTTGTCCCTGCAGCAAAGACAAAAAACGCACCTGCCCCTACAGCCGAGTCACCTGCCCGAGCAGCCGTGTCTCCTGCCCATGCAGCTGAGGCGGAGAAGAAACCCCAAATACCTTCTCTGACCATTAAAAAGAGGAGGACTGCCAAACCAAGAAAGGCAACTCCTCAGTCAAAGAAAGATGCACCGTCTCCCGCCGCCAAGGAATCTGAGGAAGAAGTATCCGAACGTAACTTCCTCTCGGTAAGGACAAAAGAAGAAGAAGACTCACCAAGCTCTCTGAGCTTGAGAAGAAGACAAATTGAACCGCCACTCACCGAGAAAATCTCGAGCTGGCCAAGAAGTGCGTCTCGAGAAGTTATTGTTGAAACAACCAAGTCTGCTGAGGCCGATCAAAGATAGGCAAATAGAAGACCCACTGTGGATAGAAACAATTTGAGGAAGAAGAGGCAAAGCAGAGACAACAAAATCTCCGATGAAAGAGTTGTGTCTCCACCCCCGATCTTTCTTGAAGGAGCCGAGCGAAGAAAGTATGTTGCCTTCCATTCCCGAAAAGGAAGGAATGGCAACAAGGAGAGGATGAAGATGATGATATAATCATGTATTCTCCATTATACCCGGACATCCGTAATCGCCTCATGAGCATGGAGAAAATGGAAGCTGAGTCACTCAAGGGTGCAGTTTGAACACCCTGAGTATATTGAGGAAGAAGAGGAGCTTTTCAAACTTCTTGAGATTGACACTGTACTGCAGGCCCTGCTGCAAATTTGCAAGGAGCAAGAAAAGGCCAGAGCAGCTGAGGAAGTAGAAGCTCTTGAGAAAGCCATCATTTGTCCTCTCACTGAGACCAGCGACCATACTCATCCTCACATTGATATGCTTTCGGGAAGTGATGAAGACTTGGATCCCATGGCTGCAACAGAAAAGTTGGACATGCAGCAAGCCATGATGGAATCCAGAATAATGCATGAGCAACAACTGAGGGAAGGACCATGAGAGTCTTCTAAATCTCAGCTGGAGATTGATCCGTTGGGAGTGGTACAACAGATTGCCACGCGATTATTGCTGCAACCACTCCCCCAGTTCACTCAGTGGATGGATCTAAGGGACTTGGCGATGACACTGGGAACTTGGGCACCCAAGTTGATCCAACCCATGTTGAAGGTGTCTTACCACCTGCCCCCACGGCTGAACACTCAATGGAAACAACCTGGAGTCTGGATCAGAGTGACCCCATCATCACCACTCACTCGGTGGTGCGCCCGGTGGGGGAAACTCACTCCACCGCAGCCTAGGTCGGAGGATCTGCAGATGACTCCACAATGAAGAAAGGAGGCAAAGTGGAGAAAGAGAAAGAAAAAGAACAACAAACAAGTTGTCATCGTGGCTCGGACGGTTGAGTCTGCCCCCCGGTGAAGTGCCAACAACTTTGCAGTGCTGAGGACACTGCTGATGCATTCGAGGCACATGATGGAAATGCCCTGGGAGTTAACACTCTGGGCACTGAAAGCGCAATCCAAGGGGTTGAGACTCCTTCGGATGCCAATGTCCAAGACCCTAAGACAACTGTGTCTGTCGAAGGGAATGTACAAGGCATTTCTGCAGTTGAGAATGCATGAGGTAATGAAGGCCCAAGGGAGGTTGAGACTTCCCTGGGTAAAGAGACAGAAATGCAGAACATCCCTCCTGTTCATATTGAAGAATCTGAGAAGGAGATTAGTGCTCTCCATGATTCCCAAGACAACCCTGATATATCATTTTTGGGATCTGAAGATGAAGCTGAGTCCACCCCTACTGCACATCAAAAAGACTCAGCTGAGGATGTTCTTCCAAGTACGAGTAAGCCAGATTTCAAAGGCGCTCGTCAAACGTTCAATTTTGATGATGAGCCAAGCCCTCAAGTCTCATCATCTTCTGATGACGCTACTGATACGGCCGAGGAACAACAAACTCAAAAGGACAAACCAGCTGAGACCGAAGAAGCTGTTAAGACAGCTGAGGCTCAGCCAGCTGGGTCAATACCATCACAGGCCCCAGCTGAATCAAAGTCAACTGCACAGGCTTCCAGAGCTGCATCAGAGACCACCTCGTGCACAATTACTCAAGTGCGAGACGATGCATATGAAGAAGTGTTTCCTTTCTCGCGAGCTGCCCGTGCTCGAAGAAGAGATTGCAAGAGAACAGAAGCTCTACACCATCCAAGAAGACCCCATTATTCCGACTAATTCGATTATGCCAGTTGATTTCAACTTCGATGCAAAGTGGCCGGCAGCTGACTCAAGTTAGACAACTGAGATGCGTGAAATCTTCAAGAAGATCTGTGAAGAGATTGAGAAGATTGAACGACACCAATCCTCTCTCGACATGCGCCTGGACAACAGAGATGCCACTCTCACAGCAGACTTGAGAAGAGTGGTGGTCAGAATAAGGGAATGGTCTCAACAGCAGAGTGCCATGCGTCTCAAGCAGGTTCACTATTTCAAGGCACTATACAACAGAATGCTGATTTGGAGTGCTGACAATGGTGACATGAAGGCGAGGATGTAGACATATGTGGAGAGATTGCATGCCTCCCATACAACGGAGATGGAATTGGTGCATGGATTTCATCGAAAAGAACTTCTGCGTGTAGAGGAGAATATGAATGCCAAATTCAGCCTTCTTATGGCTGAAATGAAACTGGTGGCAACCGAGTCCAAAGCCACCCACTCAGAATTTCGAACAACATACTCCGCAGCAGACTCCAAGCATAACTCAGCTATTAGCAGACTGGACTTCATGCTTGCTGGGATGTTTCCAGGGGTTCCTCTCTCCTTTGATGATGCCAAAAAGGGGGAAGAGGAATACCTGAAGATGTTGAAGGAGACGGTTGTTGAGAAGGGAAAGGAGACAGCTGTTGTAGAAAAGAAAGAGACAGCTATTGAGAAGAGGAAGGAAAAAGGAAAAGTTGTTGAGGGGGAAAAGTCAAAGGATGTGACCTTAATGCTTGCTGAAACCCCTCAGCAAGGTCATGTCACAGCTAGCATAATCAACAAACTTCCTGTAACTCTGTTGCTCTATCACTCTGTTGTGCCTATGTCTCATAAGAAGAAAATTGTAGAAGCAGAGATGGAGGATTTTGACAAAAGAACGGATGTCCGTGTTGAAGAGATGTTGAAACAATTCGGAGGCATTCCGGCAGGAAAAGATACATATGCCATTCCAGATGACGGACAAGAGCCAAGATATGTTGAAGAATTCAAAACGCTCGAGTCCGAAGGATATTTCAAAAACATGTCCATAGCCCAAGCGTGGGACTTGTACTGGGAGATGGACTGAAGCTGTGCGAAGAAGCTGATAGGCAGCAGACTACTAACAGTCATTCTGCTGGTAAGAAAAAGACTCCAGTACAATATACGCCCAGAAGAGAAGGAAGAAGTGGTGGAGGTGGAGGTTTTATACCTAGACCTCTGCCCAAAAATATTGAATATGTAGATCCAGGCAAGAAAGGAAGGATCTACTGGGCTAGATATGATGCTATAGCCAATCTGGAAGTGGAGAGGAAAAATGTTGAGTTTGTCAAAAGAATCGAAGAAGAAAATAAGAGGCAAACTCAGTTGTGGCAAGAAAGACAGGAAAGAAAAAGAAAAGATGAAGCTGCAAAGAGAGCTTACGAAAAGAAGAAAGCAGCTGAAGATGAAAAGAAGAGGAAGAGAGCTGACGAAGACAGAGATGAAGAAGAAAGAAGGAGGCAGCAAAGGCGATGAAGTGTTGCTGCTAACCCCTTCATGTATTTTACTTTTGTAAATACATATGTATGTAAATCTTCTATTTTGCATAGATATAAGTATGTTCTGATTGCTATGATACACATTGTAAATAGCTGTCTAAAGGACAAGAATGTTATGATCAATAAAAAGATTGGTTCTACGCATACATTCCTTGTTACTGCATTGTTTGTATGTATCTTTGCTATTTGCATATTGTTTTTATGTATTTAAGTTTTGGCACCATCAAAAAGGGGGAAATTGTTGGGAAATTTATTGTTTAGATTTTGATGAATGCCATGTAAAACTTATACTAGAAAGTTGGCACCCCATTTTCCTTGTAATTATTATTGTAATAGATAGGGCTGTATAAGCTGAGTCAAGTCAGTTATGCCTGGAAATACAAGAAGTCAACTGAAGATGTGAAGTGAAGACTCCACTGAAGAACAACTGATTATGGCCAAGAAAGAAGACCAAGGACTCGACTGAAGGAGTATCGGCTGTGGGACAGCTGTAAGAAGAGTCAGTTAAGTCAACCAAAGAAGCCAAGCCAAGTCAAGTTGAAGTGACAGATGAGTCTTTCAATCATTGGAGCAGACTCAAGTCACCTGGGGAAAAGGCAGCTGCAAAGAGGAGTTAACTGAAAAGAATCTATTGCACAAAAATCAAGAATATTACTTAAACAAGTAATACTTCCATGCTGCCATGTCTTAAAGTGCTCAGTCCCATAAGCGCGCAAAAGGAATAAACCAATGGGAAGCACTGCACCTCGTGTCAGGTTCTGAAAAGCTGATCATTCATTTAATACGAGGAAAGGTCTACATCTCAAGATTGAAGACCAAGAAAAGACAAGCCAACGAACACAAGTGACTTTTGAAATATCAGCCTATCTCTTCAACGGGTAGATTTTTGAAAGTGCACTATAAAAGGCTGAGGAATCACTTTGAGAAAAGGTTGCCTTGCATACCTGAGATAACAAGCATTATTCATATTGTAACCTGCAAAATATTCTCAAGTTATTCAAGCAAAATCCTCAAGCCTAAATCTCGAAGGAAATCGATCCAACACTAAGTTGTGAAGGAAAGACAACTTCAAACTGTTGAAGAGAAAACTTTTGAAGAAGCAAAAGGGGTCTACTTTCCAAGGAGGATTGTAGAAAGGTTCAAGGTCGAACCAATCTCAAGTTATTAGAGGGCTTCGTGATCAAATCCAAGAAGCTTGAGAAAGTGAGCTGAAGTAGCAAGGTAGCCACCCTGTGAAGTAGTTGTGTCGGACGAGAAGCCAGCTGTGTGACCAAGGCATCTCCAGACTGAGTCCCAAAGGAGCAAGTCAGCTGTGTGATCAAGACTTGTATCTGGACGGATAACCACTTTGTACTCTGATCATTACTTAGTGGATTCCTCCAGGAGTTGGAGAAGAGAGGAGTAGAAGAATTACCCCATATTCGAACCTCTATAAAAATTATTGTGTCATTTATATTTCAGCATTTTATTTCTACATATCACTTTATATCTGCTGATAATTTGCTATCCAACTGATAATTAATAGAGTGTTAAAACCAAGTGTTAAAACAAACTTAAATCAAATTCAAGGGTGTTAAGTCTTCCGCTGAAAATCTCATCACAACCAAGTTAAGGTTTAGTCTAAACAACTGAGTTATTCTATCAACAACTCTTTCGAGTCTGTTGAGTGGCTAACTCTGCTGATTAACTAACTTAGCTGTCCATCAAGGACTTAGCTGTGAAATTAACTCAGTATTATTTTAAAAGGACTAAATTCGAAAAGTTGGTAAGGTTTATTCAACCCCCCCTTCTAAACCTTACTCACACCCCTTGGGACCTACAGAGAGAAAAAGAGAATCACGCTCATTAAAATGTGGGGACTTTGGATTAAGTAAATCAATTATAGAGAGAGAGAAAATCACACTCATTATTGTATTGTATATTTAATATATATTTACTGTATATTTAACACTATTATGTTGTATATTTAACATATTTTTACTGCATATTACAATTGTCAAACAAAATATAAGTGTACAACAAAACACATATAAGTATACAGCAAAAAACATAAGTATACAACAACATAAATACATACATCAAAAATTAACTACTTATACAGCAAAATACATCTAAGTATACATCGAAAAACATATAAATGTACATTAATCCGAACTGCCTCCTCGTAGGCCTTCAGTTTCTCCACGTTATCGTCTTCTTCACCAGTCTTCCAATCCTGTCCTTTATTCTGAAACCCCAAAAAATATCTCTCGAACTCCGGCACTCTGATCGCCTTCTTCAACAAAATACTTGGCTAACTCCTCCACTATCCTCAAATCAAGCATATCGTCGACTCGTTTCACCAAATACTCGTTCAGTACCAAATACTCGTTCAGTACCACCGTGATGCTAACACCTTCGGCACATAAAACACACACATTCCCGCCGGCCGCCGCCACCTGTTGCGCACCTTTAAGCGTGTCATTCTCCGCGACCTCCACCCACGCGTCGTTCACGTGATCGTACTTTTTTAACAAACCTTTCGATTCATCCACCACATAGATAGTCTCCTCGTCCATCGCCGCCGCCAGACCTCTCCATCCGGCCAGCATCCCCTCCGGCATCTCCTCCCAACAATCCGTCTCCACGTCATAGATTATCCCTTCCTTCGCCGCGTCCCCTTTCACGTTCCCATTTTCAGTGAGTTTCATGTGGGAAAGGGATTTTTAGATCTATGGTTTTACCATCTTAGCCTTTATTTATTAAAAAAAAAAAAAAAAAAAGCCATATAATTGGGTAAATCTCAACCATCTAAAATTTAATATTTGTGGATATGATTAGTCCACACTGTCTCACTCTAGTTATGTGGTCTCATTTGATCTTATTCCTATATAAAATAGAGAAATTTGGGGCCCCTTGCGGCATGATCCCTGTGCGACAGCACCACCTTAACCACCCTAGGACCGTATCTATTGATGATCATATTATAATATGGCTTTTCGACCCAACAATAAACATTAAACCAAACAAAAACAAAGGAAATTTAAAAACTCTAACCATTAAATGTGATATCCCACTTTATAAACCAAATTTATAAGAATTTCTTGTTGGATTATCTAGGCCATTTTCACAGATGTGAAATCTTTTATTTTTTTTCTTTTAAATCCTTTGGGAAGTATCATTTTCTCCACATATTAAAGACTTAGAAAAAAGTTGAAAAATATATTGAGAAAAACGACAAATTCTAGGTAAGCCCATTTCACCCACAACACATATTATAGGAGGTTAAATTGCTCAATGGGTTTTGTTGTGGTGACAACTTTAATTAAGCAAGCTCCACAATCGAAAAAGGGTAAGATATTGTCTAAGTAATGTTCAAGCTGGTATGATTGAAGCATTATCCATTTTGAGAAAAAAGCAAATAAACAAGTTGCTTATATATGTGTAGAAAATCTTTAATTATAATATAGTAATATGATACATTCAAATGAGATGTATTTTGAATGTAATCACAAATTTTCTTGTACGTTTTGTACGATGATAAGCGAATGAGATTGCTTATATTATAGCTAGAGCATTTTGTTCTTATGCTAATTTGTCTATCTGGGTAGAGCCGACGGATCATGTCGCGGCTCTTCTCGATCAAATCTGTGTGATTCATTCTCATGAATGATATCTCAGTTCATTTTACTTAAAAAAAAGTCAAATTTGCATAATAATAATTGTTTGGTGGCTAATTTAATTATAATGAACTTTTGGATAAATCACTTCTTTAAAAAGTTCATTCTAGAAAAGCCAAAATTTAACACCTTTTGACACGTCACTTATTAAAAAGTCTATCTTATAAATGGACTTTTACAGAAGTGGGCTAATTTGATTGAATATTGCAAAGGGTTATTGATTTTTTAGTATCTGACAAATAGACACTTTGCTTGGTTTGGTACCTGAAATTTTCGAGTTACCAATTTAGTACTCATACTTCATTATTTTTTGTTAATTGGTACCTATTCACTTTAAAGACGAAAATACCTCCTAGAAATATAAGTATACTCAAAATGAATTTTTGAGTATACTTATTTAAATTATAAAATTAATTAAAATTTTAATTAATTTAATTAATAAAAAATAAAAAGAAGTTTCTAAAAATATTAATGAATTTTTAGAAAAAATAAAATTAATTACATTAAATTAGTAAATTAATAAACATAAATTAAAATTTAATTAATCAAAAAGAAAAATTAGTTTAGTTAACTAATTTTAAAAAGTAAAATGAAAATTAAATAATTTAAAAATTAAAAGTAAGATAGTAAATAAGAAAATTATAGAAATATTTTTATTAATATATAATTTTTAATTAGTTTTAATAAAAATTTTAAAAAAATAATTAATTTTATTTATTTTATTTTTTACAACTAAGAATTTAATAATTTAATTTAAATAATAATAAATTATTTTCTTAATTAAATTTAATTTTTAAATTTAATTAAAGCTTAACTTTTTAACAAAAATTTTAAAAATTCTTGGGGCATTTTCGTCTTTAAAAATGAATATGTACCAATTTATAAACAAATGTGAAGTATGGGTACTAAATTGATAACTTGAAAATGTCAGGTACCAAACCAGCAAAGTGCATATAGGTCAAGTACTAAATAATCAATGACTCTATTGCAAATTCCCCATAAAGTTACATTTTTGGGGTATTTGCCAACCTACTTAATAAATCAAGTGCAAGTATCAATGAGATTAGCGCCTTTAAGGTAGGCGCTATCAACATTGGCACCTACACAATTTTTTTTTTTTTTTTGTCTGGAATATGCGCTAGTTTGACCAGCGCCTGCTGGAAAGTTCTCATCACAGTAGGCACCAGTAATAATGGTGTTTACTCCTACCTCTTTTTAAATCCCACACTATTTCTCTCTCACTAAACTCTTTAACACATCTCAGCCCCAACTAAAGATGTAAAGAAATCAAATCGAATCGAATATAAATATATTCTATTTATATTCCCATCAATTGCATAATATTCTTATTCAAATTCTTTTAATATTCAAATAGAAAACTGGTTCTTATTCTTATTTGAAATATATTCGAATATAAACGAATCAATTCAAATATTTCTAAACCTAAAACACTATAGTGTTTTCTATATAAAAAAACTTAACACAACAAAAGGAAACACATTCATCACGTTAATTGAAACTAAAGTTGAAATGATACAAAAAGGATAAGAAATGATAGTCAATAGAGAAAATAATATTGTTAGGGGTAAAATCGGTTTCTCCGATTATATATAACTATCTTTGATTAATTATCAGCCCATGAAAATTATCAATTGGGCTAAGTCAACAAAAAAGGCCAATGAGGCTCGACTCATTAAACCCACGAGGCTGAAAACATAACATCAGGCCCTAGAGGCCCAATTCATTGTATTCAACCCATGTGGCTTATAGTCCTAGATATAAATAGCCCCTCCTTCATTATTTTTTATTAAGAACGATTAACTGGTAATTACTTCCTGCACTCTAGATTTTTCTCCTATACTCTATTGACTTAAGTATCGAAGGGGCTTCACGGGACCCTCCTAACCATGTTTGTGTGTTGCAGGCTAATTTCTTACACGTGGATTGGACTTCAGACTAGAGTCAGATACATTAGCTTCGATTACCGTAACTCGGAGTGAGCTATAAGGATTTTTGCAGCATCATTTTGGCGTCGTATCTGGGAATCGGCCAAGACACAAAGATGTAAACTAGGTCCTAGACGGTGGGAGCCAACTTCTAGACTGCCATGTCCCGATCTACGAAGGATTACCACGTCCCGAGCCCCAGAAAATCCCCGCGTACATAGCTACGGAGAACCACCACATACAGAGTTCCGGAGGATAGACCTCATTGAAGAAGCAAAACTCCCCTTCTTCAGGGGGGCACATGACAAGGCCAGGATGTACTTCTCCCTGAGGGGGAGCACCTTGGAGAGAGGAAAGAAACATGATAAGAGATGTTCTTCAGGCTCTCATGGAAGAAGCTGCCGGGAAGGCCTTGAGGCAGCAGGTTGCAACAGCCTGCAAGATCCCCAAACAACGAACAACCCCAACATAGCTAGAGATGAAGACAAAGATGAAAGCCCCAGACTGGGTGATAACGCACAAGAACAAGAAGTTGCTAAAGGAAGAGAACATGCAAGAGGACAAGAAGAGCACTCCCAAGCACACTCATGCGCCACGGAAGAGTCAAATTTCATTCGTGCGAGCCAAGCCAACTCCGTGATATTATGTTTGAAGATGATCACTTTCGGACTTGCCATCCTAAATGAACCACTCCCTTCAAGTGTAAGAACATCCAACCTTCCAGAGTATGTAGGAATATAAAACTCTCAAGAACACTTGGAAAAATTCTATACTGAAACGGACAATCACTTGGACCCTCACACGAGGTGATTCCATGTTTTCCAAGACATGTACAAAGTAAGATTCCATAATGAGATAGCCCCAATAAATTTAAAGTGTGAAGAAAAAATGGAGTTCAAATAATACAACCCAAGAATCAACAATTCTATCATGCAAACTCATCAAGAAGATGGGTGACGATGATTCCATGACCGAAGGCACCCACACGCGTGACCGTGCACACTCGACCAGGGCCCTCCCTCGTGCTCGACCAGAGACCCCCCACGCTCTCGGCCAGGGGACTTTCCCCATGCTTGATCGCACTCAACTAGGGGCCTCCATCCGTGCTCAATTGTACTCAACTAGGGGCCCTACTCTATGCTTGACCACACTCAGTTGGGCGACTCTGACCCTCAATTTTTCACTTCCTCTGCATGATAAGTCAGGCGCCCATGCATCCTCAACATGCTCGCAAGAAACTCAACCCATGCACGGACAAGGGACGAGACCCTTCTATTATTGGAGTCATTAGTCGTCACTAGACCTCTAGAAAATAGAGATGCACAAAGCATACTTCGAGCTTACCAAATGGAATCAAAGGAAGCCAACACAGGCATTGTTCCAGGTAAATGGCTATGAACTTTATCAAAGAAGAAAGTATATCCACCACCATACGAGTCAATCTTAGAAAGAACAAGTCAAAATCAACCCAAGATCATTGTGCCTACTCTTCATCCCAAGCTGGAGTTCTTACCAAAGACAAGAAAAAAAAGACTTAAACTTCCACGCTCATGAGCTCTTGCGCTCCCGAGATCTTATGCTCCCTTTTGCTCTGGAGCTCTCATGCTCCCGACCTCTCACACTCTCACGCTTTGGAGACCTCAGTAAAAGCTAAGTCCCAAGAAAGGACCAGTAACTAGGATCATCATCAGGGGGACCAGTGAAGCTATCCATCTCATTCAACACAATGCATGCCCTAGGCATGACATTTTTGTTGGAAATGCATCACTCATGGAGACTAACACTTCCCATCAAGGGGTGATCACTCATTCATGCAAAAGAGAACCTGACTCTCATCCGTATATGGTAAGTCCAGCTATCTCAGACCTCTCAAGATTTCATCCTTGCGTAATTTTTATAAGCGATGGAAATGCACCACCCCTAGTGGCTCCTCCGACAAGCCTTCAGAGAGATAGCATCGCGCTATCAGGGGCTCCAAGAAAGCCTTCAGAGAGACATCATTGCACTATCTGGGGCTCAAAGAAAGCTTTCAAAGAGATATCATCGCACTATCTGGGGCTCCAAGAAAGCCTTCCGAGGGATAGCATTGCACTACTTGGGGCTTCCAAAGAACGTTGTTAGGAAATATATTTGTATTGATTTTGATGGTGCCTAGAAAACTTAAGTTAGAAAGTTGGCACCCCATTTTCTGTATGTATTTCATCTTTGTAATAGTTAGAATATAAGAAGTTATCTTAAGGCTAAGTTGAAGACGAGAAGACTTTAAAGGCAGAACCCCATTTTCGAGTAAAAGAAGAGAAGATTTCATCTTTGTAATAATTAGAATAGCCAACAATCAAGGTGAAGTTAATGGGGTAAAGTAAAGCTAAGGTCTTTAAGAAACTTGAAGAGTCCATTGCAAAGAATCAAGGTGAAGACTCAACTAATGGGGTAAAGCAGCTGAAGGACTTAGAGAAAGCTGAAGAAGTCCATTGCAAAGAAAAGTCAAGAATTACCCAAATTGGTAAGAGATAGACCTGCAATCTTAAAATGCTATCTTGCTGAAAGAGTGCAAGTAGCGGGAGCCAATGGAAAGCTTGCAGGGTAGTTAATGCTAAGGTTGAATCAACATCAAAAGCTGCAGAACAAGACAAGCCAACGAAGAAGAAATGAAGGTTGAATTTGTCTATCTCTTCAATAGACAAATTTCAAACTCTCACTGTAAAAGGCTGAGGAATTCTCAGAGAGAGACATAACACGTGACATATAAGAGAAATCTGAGCATTGAAGCTATCATCTGCAATACTCTCGTCAAAGATAAATATCCAAATCCTCATGCCTAAAATTCGAAGTAATTCTATCCAACACAACCCAGTGAAGGAAGGAAGATACACTTCAAGTTGAAGAGAAAAACTGTTCAAAAGAACAAGGGGTCTGCACATCCACAAAGTGAAGGAAGTGCAATGACATTCAAGTTAGAATATGGTTCAAATATGACAGAGGGCTACGTGATCAAGTCTGAAAAATTTGAAGAGCTAAAGTATTGAGACAAATACCTTACGAAGAGCTGAGTCCCAGGAGTGAAGCTAGCTGTGTGATCAAGGATTACTCGGACTATATTTGTACTCTTGTAACAAGTCAAGTTGCATTAGTATATTCCTCCTGGAGTAGGACAAGAATGGAGTAGAGGAATTACTCTATCCTCGAACCACTATAAATTATTTGTCATTTACTTTCAGTAATTTACTTTTTACATTTTTATTTACTTGTTGATATATTTTCTCTGATAATAACCAAAATTAAGACAATTGTTTATAACCATATCTTAAAAAGTGTGTAAGATTTTCGCTGTTAAAAACCAAGAAAACCAATTTTGTAAAAAGCTAACTTCACTCAGCTGAGTTACTCTATCAACATCTCTCTAAAGACTGTTGAGTGGCTAACTCTCCTGTTGAGGTTTGACCCAGCTGTCTCTCTGGAGACTTAGCTGTTTTCTTGCGAAAACTCTGATTTGATTTTAAATCGAAAAATTGGTTAAGTATATTCAACCCCCCTTCTAGACTTAACTGACAGCCCTTGAGACCTACAAGTGGTATCAGAGTGGTTGGTTCAAAGAACATTTCATACTGGTTATTGAACTAGATCTCAATCTTTTCAAAAGATCAGCACTTGATGTTTTTCAAAGTTTCCTTCAAAGTTATTATCATGGAAGCAAATCTATCCCGTATTCCCATGTTTTCTATTGAAGAACTTGATGATTGGAAGATTCACATGCATGTATATATCTCTGCTTTACACGATGAAATATGGTTTGTCATCAAAGATGGACCCATTAAAATCACTAAGGTGAACACAACCGTAAGAGCTGCTGGAGATGCTGCTGAAAGACCTACTGAAGTGGAAAATCCACGAAGTGAATGGACGAATGAGGATAGAAAGAGTTATATCTTGGACAATGTGGCCAAGGATATTCTATATAAAACTCTTTATAAGCAATGTTTAACAAGGTTAAATCTTGCAAGACTACGAAAGAGATATGGGAAAAGTTGACTCTCATTTGCGAAGGTTCAGAGTAAACAAAGGAGAATAAGCTAACTGTTGCAGTGCAGAAGATTGAGAACATCAAGATGATGGCTGGTGAATCATTGGATCAACTGGATGCTAGATTTATAGAGATCACAAATGATCTATCATCTCTAGGAAAGCAATATACATGGAAGGAAATGTGTGTGAAGATCCTAATAGCACTCCCTGTTGAGTGGGAAATAAAGGTGATGGCTCTCAGACATTCAATGGACCTAACCAAGTCTTCAACCATGAGTTATTCTCAAATCTTAAAGCATACAAATTCGAGCTCAAAAGGAAGGAGTAAGATGAGATAGTTGTACCAAAAATAGCTGTTATGGTGCCTGGAGAAACAAAAGCAACAGACTCAAAGGACATCATAGACAAAGAAGAGATTGTCTTGATGGTCAAAAGATTCAACGAGAACTACAAGAGGAACAAAAAAAATCCTCTAAAAGACACTTAGCTCCTTCCAAAGGAAAGGAAGAAAGAACCCCCAAAAGAGCTAAGAAGAAAGCTGAAGATCTATGCTGGAATTACAGACAACCAGGTCACTTTGCAATTGACTACCCTTATCCACCAATCAACAAGTACATGAATGAATAGAGTAAGAAGGTCTTCAGGGAAAGAAGACATGAGAGAAAGAAAACAAGGGTTATTGATTTTTTAGTACCTGACCTATAGACACTTTACTGGTTTGGTACCTGACATTTCCGAGTTACCAATTTAGTATCCATACTTCACATTTTTTTTATAAATTGGTACCTATTAATTTTTAAAGACAAAAATGCCCCCAGGACTTTTAATTTTTTGTTAATAGTTATATTTTAATTAGAATTATTGAATTTAAAAAATAAATTTAATTAAGAAATAACTTTTTATTATTTAAATTAAATTATTAAATTCCAAATTTAAAAAAGAAAAAAATAAATTAACAATTTTTTTAAAATTCGATTAAATAACTAATTTAAAATTAATATATTAATAAAATAATTGCTATAATTTACTTATTTACTATCTGAATTTCAATTTTTAAATTATTTAATTTTCTTTTAATTATTAAAATTAGATTACTAAACTATTTTTTCTTTTTGATTACTTAAATTTTAATTTATGTATAATAATTTACTAATTTAATGTAATTAATTTATTTTTTCTAAAATTCTTCAATTTTCTTAGAAACTTCTTTTTATTTTTTATTAATTAAATTAACTAAAATTTTAATTAATTTTATAATTTAAATAAGTATACTTAAAAATTTATTTTAAGTATAACTTATGTTTCTTGGGGGCATTTTCGTCATTAAAAGTGAATAGGTACCAATTTATAAAAAAATGTGAAGTGTAGGTACTAAATTGGTAACTCGAAAATGCCAGGTACCAAACTAGCAAAGTGTCTATAGGTCAGGTACTAAAAAATCAATAACCCAGAAAACAATGATGGTTGCAGAATCAGAAACAACCAAGTGTAAGGAGACAGCTGAGCCAGATAGCAGTGAAGATGACTACTCCTTAGACACTGAAGAAGAGGTATTGATATGTCTCATGGCTAAGGAATAGGAAAATGAGGTAAACTCTAACTCATCTAGCTCAAATTCTTATGACAGTGATCATGATACACACATTTCATCACCCATAGATCTTTATGATTCATCAGGGAAAATGATGAATGATTTTGAGCACATAAAATCCTCACACGCACTTTTAAATGAGGAAAACAACCAACTCAAGTGCCAAAACTCACAGCTGACGGAAGAGCTGAGTACTATTAGTCACATAACTGATGAGAATAAAGAGCTTAAGGCTGAGATAGCCAAGGTCAAATCATACCTAGCTGAAAAGGAAAAGAGGGAACAAGAGCTAAAAATGTGATTGCATCACTCAGCAAATCATCTAAAACATTGGATAAGTTGATGATGATGCAAAAGGAAATTGGAGACAAGCAGACTTAGGTTTTAATTCCTTTGTCAATGCCCAGACTCCAAGAGCGGTCATGGAAAAAGGATCCTCAAGCAATAGGGGAATCCAAAAGCCAAAAGCACCATATGTTGCACCCACACACAATCACAAACACTCAAATGCTGACCTTGGTTATAAAGGAAAAGGAAAGAAACCATCTGAATTTGTTGAGAGAGCTGTTGAAACTAAATTCAGAAAAGCTCAACAGCAGACTCCCAACAGGAAATATTCTGTGAAATTTAGGTAGAAATACCAAAAGCCCCAGAGGTTTCAACAAAAGAAATCATATAAATGGATTGGTAGAAATTAACCAACACGGGCTTATTGGAACCCTCAAATGAAATATCAGCCAAGTCCTATGGGATATAAGCCCAGGTGGCAAAGACTTCAGACTCATCATAGGTCATTCCCAAAGCAAAGAAATCAGTACCATATGCACCCAAGAACAATGATTATCATGCACAAAAGTTGCCATATTATCCTAGAAAAACAAATGTAAAAACACATACAAAGGCATACAGACAAAAAGAGACAGTTGTATGTTCCTAAAGCTCCAAAACAATTTGCTAAGATTCATTATGATTATGGAACTGATAGGTGGCAACCTCTCAGAATCAGATCATTTAGCTATAGGTTGGTTGGATCACCTTATTGTGCTAGCCCCTCAGGACCCGGAGCGATATGGGTACCTAAAACTTGATTTCCTTGATTGCAGGTTCAGGGAACAACAGAGTGCAAGGGAACCTGGTACATGGATAGTGGATGTTCCAGACACATGACGTGAAACAAAAAGAACTTATCAAATTTCAATGAATCAAGAGGAACCAAAGTCATATTTGGAGAAAATGAAGCTCTAGGGGAAATCAAAGGCATTGGATCCATCAAGAGGAATGGACTAGAGATCACAGATGTTGCTTATGTTGAAGGGCTGAATTTCAATCTGTTGATTATCAGCCAACTCTGTGATAAAGACTATAATGTTAGATTTAACATGGGTGTTTGCCAAATCAAGGATGCTGAAACCAATGAAGTTGTGCTATCTGGAATGAGAAAGAAGAATATTTATGTAGTAGATTGGTCTACTGCTACACTAAGCACATGTCTATTGGCAAAGAGCACAACTGAATCAAGCTGGCTGCAACACAAGAAGTTGAGTCATCTGAACTTCAAGACTATCAACAAACTTGCTAGAAACCATTTGGTTGAAGGATTGCGAGACTTAGTATACGAGAAGGAAAACATCTATGACTCATGTCAGAAAGGAAAGCAGATCAAGTCATCTTTCAAGGATAAGCCAAGTCCTTCTTTATGAAGGATTTTGCACTTACTACACATGGATCTGTTTGGACCAGTTGAGCCAGCTAGCATAAGTGGAAATAAATACACCCTTGTGGTGGTGGATGATTTCTCAAGATATACATGGACCATTTTAATGTGTAAGAAAAATGAAACATTGCAAAAGTTTCCTTAGCTGATGAAGAGAGTTCAAAATGAGAAGAGTCAAACCATTATCAATATAAGATTTGATAGAGGAACTGAGTTTGTCAATAGGATTATAACTCAGTACTGCATGGAAAATGGTACTGCTCATGAGATATCAGCTGCAAGAACTCCACAACATAATGGAATAGCTGAAAGAAGGAACAAAACCCTCAAGGAAGTTGCATGAACGATGTTAGCTGAAGCTGCATTGCCTAAGAGATCTTGGGTTGAAGCCATTAACAATGCTTGCTACACTCAAAATAGGTGTATGATCAATAGGCAGCTGCCCAAACCCTCCTATAAAATTTGGACAGGAAGAAAGCCTATGTGGGATATTTTCTCATTTTTGGAAGCAAGTGTTTTATTCATAACAATGGCAAGGATAATTTGAAAGCTTTTGATGTTAAAGTTGATGAAGGTATGTTTCTTGGATATTTAACTGAGAGAGAAGCATTCAGAGTGCTGAACAAAATGACTATAGTTATAGAAGAGTCTATCCATGCGGTTTTTCAAGACAACTTAGCTGCAAGAAGAACCAACCCATCAAACTTACTCCAACTAGATGTGAGATGGCTGAGAGACTATCCACCTGAGTTAGTGATTGGAAATGTAAGATAAGGAGTAAAACAAGATCTAGAACTCAACATGAAGCTATGTTCACATGTTTCAATTCTCAAATTGAGCTAAAGAATGTGTCACAAGCATTGGATGATACTCACTGGATTCTAGCTATGCAGGAAGAGCTGAATCAGTTTGAAAGGAATTGTTGGGAAATTTATTGTTTAGATTTTGATGAATGCCATGTAAAACTTAGAATAGGAAGTTGGCACCCCATTTTTGTTGTAAACTGCATTGTAACAAATAGGGCTGGTCAAGCTGAGTTAAGTCATTTTTCTAAACATGCAAGAAGACAATGGAGACTAGAAGGAAGACTCATTGCAAGACAAGTGAGTATGGAAAAAGAAGAGAAGACGGAACTCGATCAAGGTGCGGTGAGATGCGGTGAGTAAAGTATCATCAAGTCAACTCAAGATAGCCAAGTCTCAAGTTGAAGTGATGAGAAGAGTCATCAATGATTGAAAGTCGACTCTAAGTCACCTGGGGAAAGCAAGGAAATGCAAATCAAGTCGAGATAACTAAAAGAGATCCGTTGTGACGTAAATCAAGAGAATTACTTAAACAAGTAATACCTCCATGCTACCTTTCTCGAAGTGCTCGATCCCGAGAAGCGTGCAAGGGAATGAACCAATGGGAAGCACTACACCGTGTCGAACTCGAAAAAGTCAAGAACAATTCATACGAGGAAGTGGCAACTCCAAAGATCGCAACAAGACAAGCCAAGCGACCACAAGTGACTTTCAAAAATAAGCCTATCTCTTCAACGGGCGATTTTTGAAAGATCACTATAAAAGGCTGAGGAATGACTCTGAGAAAAGGTGTCCTTGACTACCTGAATCACGAACATTTCAAGAAAACATTTTGAACAGTAACCCAAAATATTCTCAAATCATTCAAGATTAATCCTCAAGCCTACACCACGAAGAAAATCAATCCAACACTCACATGTGAAGGAAAGATAACTTCAATCAGTTGAAGAGGAAACCTTTGAAGAAAAGGGGTCTACATTCCAAGGAGAATTGTAGAAAGGTTCAAGGTCGAACCAGTCTCGAGTTTTTGGAGGGCTTCGTGATCAAATCCAAAGAGCTTGAGCAAGTGAGCTGTAGTAGCAAGGCAGCTGCCCTGTGAAGAAGCTGAGTCGTACGAGAAGCCAGCTGCGTGACCAAGGCATCTCCGATCGAGTCCCAAAGGATCAAGTCATTTGTGTGATCAAGACTTGTATCCGGGATTACCACTTTTATATCTTGATCAATACTTAGTGGATTCCTCCAGGAGTTGGAGAAGAGAGGAGTAGAAGAATTACCCCATCTTCGAACCTCTATAAAACTTTTCGTGTCATTTACATTTCAGCACTTTAATTTCTGCATCTTATCTGTTTAACTCTGCTGATAAATTTGCTATCCATTTGATAATCTCTAAGTACTAAAACCAAGCATTAAATCATAACTAAACCAAATTTAAGGGTGTTAAGTCTTCCGATGAAAACAAACTGCAGTTGAACTAAACGGTGAGTTATTCTAATTAACTAAATTGATTAACTAAATTAGCTATCCACCAAGGACACAGCTGTGTAGTATCAACTCTAAACTTTTAAAAGGACTAAATCGAAAAGTTGGTAAGGTTTATTCAACCCCCCCTTCTAAACCTTACACTCACACCCCTTGGGACCTACAAGTGGTATCAGAGCGGTTGGTTCATTGAGCCTTCCGTATGGTTAGTTCTTGAACTAGATCTCCAAATTTCTCAAAGTCTGTTATAGTACTTAAGTTTTCAAAACTCCTTTTATTATCAAAAGTTATTATCATGGAAGCAAATTTGACACGCATCCCTATGTTCACAATTGAAGAATTTGATGATTGGAAAATTCAAATGCAGGCTCATCTATCAGCATTACATGATGAGATGTGGATAGTGATAGAGGATGGGCCACTACAAATTTTAAAAGTGAACACGATTTGTAAGAGAGAGCTGCGGTGAGGCGAAGAGGATGTTGCTCCTGGACCCGACTATGGTTGAAAAACCAAGAACCGAATGGACAAATGATGACAGAAAAAAGATATAACTGGACAATGTGGCCAAGGACATCATTTACAAAACCTGGACAAAGCCATGTTCAATAAAGTCAAATCATGCGAACGGCTAAAGAAATGGGACAAGCTAACATTGATTTGTGAAGGCTCGAGCAAATCAAGGAAAATAAATTATCGGTGGTTGTACAAAAATTCGAGAATTTCAAAATGATCGCAGGAGAGAACCTGGATCAACCGGATGCTCGGTTCACGTAAATTACCAACGAGCTATCGCTTCTTGGAAAAGAATATACACAGAAGGAAATGCGTATGAAGATCCTAAAAAGTCTCCAAATTTGAATGGGAAATGAAGGTCATGGCACTAAGACATTCCATGGACCTATCAAAGACATCCAACCATGAGCTATTCTCGGATCTCAAAGCCTACGAATTTGAGTGAGAAGAAAAGACCAG
Organism: Rehmannia glutinosa; assembly: GCA_016081115.2. NCBI lineage: Eukaryota > Viridiplantae > Streptophyta > Magnoliopsida > Lamiales > Orobanchaceae > Rehmannia > Rehmannia glutinosa. The sequence goes on from CM071930.1 coordinate 48,566,394, forward strand.
GAAGAGACAGTTGTACCCAAAAATATTTGCTCTAATTGTTAAGGATGGCAAGAGAGCCGAGGTCAAAGAAGTCATTGACCCAGAGGAATGTCTTAGTGCCATGATGGTTAAAAGGTTCAACAAGTTCTTCAATAAGAACTACAAGAGAGGCAAGGGCGAATCCTCCAGGAAGACACTCGGCTCCTCCAAGTCAAGGGAAGATAGGCCAACCAAGAGAATAGATCATCAAAAAGTTGAATATCAAAGGGTGACAATCCAAGAATGGAAAGAGTTGATCAAAAGGTTGAATATCTATGCTGAATCGTAGGCAATCGGGTCACTATGCCATTGATTGCCCATATCCCGTAGTCAACAAATACAGGAATGAAGAAGAAAGAAAAGTCTTGAGAGAAAGAAGACAAGAAAAGAAAATGGCAATGTTGGTCGCAGAGACTCCGAGACAGCCAAGTCAAGAGACATAGCCGATTGAGAGAGAGTAGTGAAGCGACTACTCAAGTGACTGACGAAGAAGAAGCCTTGATCTGTCGATGGCCAAGGAACAAGACCAACCCGACCAAGAAGATGAGGTACACTCGACTCATCACACTCGATTCTAGTAATAGTGATCGTGACACACACACTTCATCACCCACTGATCTTTATGATTCATTAGGCAAAATGATGAAAGATTTTGAGCACATTAAATCCTCACACACACTACTAAATGAGGAAAACAACCTACTCAAGAGCCAAAACTCACGGTGATTAAGGAGCCGAGTACTCTAAGTCAAATAGTGATGAGAATAAAAGTTTAAAGACTCGAAAATGTCAAGCTAATAGCGAGAAATAGCTGCCATAGAAAAGAGGAGAATGACCTCAAAAATGTGATTGCCTCATTCACTAAGGCATCTAAGTCATTGGATGATCTTATCATGAGCCAAAGAGAATGTGGAGACAAGACAGGCTTAGGATTTAATTCCTTTGTGCTATGTCAAGCTCCAAAAGTGATTTTGGAAAAAGGATCTTCAAGCAATGAAGTATCTCAAAAATCCAAAACTCCAAATGGTGCACACACATTTATTCCAAAGCACAATTACAAGCAAACTGGCATTGGTTATAAAGGAAAAGGAAAACAAAGTTGATTGAGTGTCTTTGAGAGGACAGCTGAGAAGAAATTCAGCCGAGTTCCTCAGCAAACTCCAAACAGGAAATACTCTGTAAAGAAGAAACAGAGCTACCAAAAATCCTAGAAGATCTATAAAAGAAACACATATGATGGGAATGGTAGAAAATATCCAAGCCGAGCTGATTGGAATGATGTAAACTATCAACAAAGACCTATGGAATATAAACCCAAATGGCAAAGGCCAAGAACTCACCAAAGGCCATTCCAAAGGTATAAGAGCTTTCATCAGCACACATATGCACCTAGGCACTACACTCAGAGACATCACAACTACCCAAAGAAGGCAATAGCTAAAACACATATATAGGCATACAAACAAAAGAGACAGTTGTATGAACCTAGAATCCCCAAGCAATTTGCCAAAATTAATTATGATTATGGCACTGATAGATAGAAACCCCTTAGAGCCAAATCATTTGGCTATAGGTTGGTTGGATCATCTTACAATACTAACCCCTCAGGACCCAGACAAATATGGGTTCCTAAAACTTAATTTCCTTGTTTTGCGGGTTCAAGGAACAATGAGTGCCAAGGAACTTGGTACATGGATAGTGGTGTTCCGGACATATGACAGAAACAAGAAAAATCTGTCAAAATTCAAGGAAGTTAAAGGAGCGAAAGTCATATTTGGGAAATGAAGCTCGGGGAGAAATAAGAGGCATTGGATCCATCAAGAAAAATGGATTAGAAATCACAGATGTTGCATACGTTGAAGGACTCAATTTCAATCTTTGAGTATTAGCCAACTCGTGACAAGGGTTATAATGTTGGATTTAACATGGGTATATGCCAAATCAAGGATCTGAGAATCAAATGAAGTTGTGTTGCAAGGATGCGAGACAAAAGAACATGTATATCGTGGATTGGTCAACAAAGAACACCAAAGACTGTCATAGCAAAGAGCACAAATTTGAATCAAGTTGGTTGTGGCACAAGAAAGTCGAGTCACCTGAATTTCAAAACAATTAACAAGCTTGCCTGGAGTAATCTTGTGGAAGGACTTCTAGACTCAATATACAAGAAGGAGAGTATATGTGACGCATGTCGAAGGGAAAACAAATCAAATCATCATTCAAAGAAAAGACATGCCCATCTTCAACAAGAATATTACATCGCTACATATGGATCTATTTGGTCCGATTGAACAGCTAGTATAAGTGGGAAGAAATACACCTTGGTGGTAGTAGATGACTACTCAAGATATACATGGACAATATTCATGTGTAAGAAGAAAGAAACTCTCTGAGAAACTACCACGGTGATGAAGAGGATTCAAAATGAGAAGAGCAAACCATTATCAAAATAAGATCGACAGGAAGGAACCGAGTTTGTCAATGGTATAATAACTCGTATTGTATTGAAAATGGCATTGGTCATGAATTATCTGCGGCAAGGACTCCATGTGAGAATGGAGCCGCTGAGAAAGAAGGAATAGAACTCTCAAAAAGAAGCGGCAAGGACCATGTTAGTGACAAGGGGTTACCTAAAAGATTTTGGTCAAGCAATAAACACAACATGCTACACTCAAAATAGATGCATGATAAACAGACGGTGACAAAGACTCCTATGAGATTTGGACAGGGAGAAAACCAAATGTTGCATATTTTAAAATATTTGGATGTAAATGCTTCATCCATAACAATGGCAAAGATAATCTAAAGGCTTTTGATGCTAAAGTCGATAAAGGGATCTTCTTGGGATACTCGGTGAAAGCAAAGCCTCTGAGTACTCAACAAGAGGACTATGGTTGCGAGAGGAATCCATTCATGTGGTATTCAATGAACCAAATGTAAATGGAGAAGACATTGAAGAGTCGGTGATAAGTGAATCATCCAACCATGCGAGAAAAGTCCCTATCTTTCAAGTCAAGTGGAATTATAAACTCGGATGAAGATGAGATAGCCGAGTCTCATAAACAAATTTGGAAAATTTGCTAAGTGATTGCGAGAGAGCTGATCAAAGCAACACATTTGCTAGATGAGTGAATCCGCTAACTTACTCCAACCTTTGATGTAAGATGGTGAGAGACCATCCACGAGAACTTGTCATTGGAGATATAAGAGAAGGTGTCAAAACAAGATCGAGAACTCAACAAGAAGCCATGTTCACATGATTTATCTCACAAATAGAGCCTAAAGATGTGTCACAAGCATTGGATGACACACATTGGATTCAAGCTATGCAAGAAGAGTGAATCGGTTTGAAAGAAATAAAGTATGGGAGTTAGTTCAAAGACCCACCCATCAAAATGTCATTGGCACTAAATGGGTGTTGAAACAAGATGAACGAGGAAGGTTACGTGGTAAGAAACAAAGCAAGATTAGTAGCCAAAGGATATTGCCAAGAAGAATGGATAGATTTTGATGAAACATATGCCCTTGTAGCAAGATTGGAAGCTATTAGGATGTTTCTTGGCAATGCAGACTCACAAGAATTTTATTGTATATCGGATGGATGTAAAAAGTGCATTCCTAAATGGTTTATTGGAAGAAGAAGTGTATGTTGAACAACCTCCAGGATTTGAGCGAGAAGACTCTTGGAGATAAGGTATACAAACTCAAGAAAGCTCTATATGGATTGAAACAGGCACCCGAGCATGGTATGATACTTTGTCACAATTCCTAATCGATAATGGATTCACAAAAGGAAAAGTAGATAGAACACTTTTGAGAATTCAAGACAAGAAAGAAGCATATCTTGCTTGTTCAAATATATGTGGATGACATCATCTTTGGATCCACAAACAAAGAGTTTGTGTGAGAAATTTTCAAACCTCATGCAAAGCAAATTCGAAATGAGCATGATGGGAGAGTCGACATTCTTCCTTGGACTCCAAGTGAAACAAGTGAAGGATGGAACCTTCATAAGTCAAATAAAATACACGAGAGATTTAATGAAGAAATTTGGTATGGAAGAGAAATCTTCGTGAAAATACCAATGAATACATCATCAAAATGGACATGGATGCGGATGGAAAAGCCTGTAGATCAAACAAGATACGAGCACTTATTGGATCATTGTTTTATCTCAAAGCAAAGCAGTGCCAAACATTACCTTTCTTTGTAGGTGTATATGCAAGATTTCAATCTGCTCCAAAAGAGAGCCATATGCTATGCCAAGAGGATCTTGAGATATTTGAAAGGAAGCCAAGAAGTTGGCTTATGGTATCCAAAGGAAGGTGGATTCAAGCTAATTGGCTATTCGGACTCGACTATCTTTGGATGTAGAGTTGACGGGAAGAGCACATCGGTACATGTCAAATGCTTGGAAACAAAGCTAATTTCTGGTTTAGCAAAAAGCAAAATTCAATAGCCACCTCTGGTGAAGCGAGAATACATAGTTGCGGGCATTTGTTGTTGTGCCCAAATCCTATGGATGAGACAATGGTGAGAGACTATGAAATTGAAGAAAAGGAAATTCCAATCATGTGTGATAACACAAGTGCGATTGCAATCACTCAAAATCTGTGTTGCACTCAAGAACAAAGCATATCGATGTCGATATCACTTCATAAGAGATCATGTTGAAAAGAAAGACATCACCTTGGAATATATTTCAACCGATAAATAGTTAGCTGACATATTCACAAAACCATTATGTGAATCAAGATTTGAAGAACTCAAGCATGAGTTAGGGTTAATTGGTGGTGACACTCGGAAGACTCAAAGAAAGGAAATGAAACACAAAAAGGAAAAAGAGCTGAATTCTCAAATCAGCTGAATAAATCAGTTGTATCGGAAAGACAACTATACCGAATTAGCTGACAGCTGAGTAACTATGAGAACTGTGACAAGAAGAGTCAAATCAGCTAAGGGATAAGCTGAGTCATTTATGAACAAAGTGACAAAAACGCAGTCATTTTTACTAAGCGGGAATGTTTTTAAGAATGGCGTCAGCATAATGATGATGTGTACAGGCAAAAGCTGCACACCAAGCTTATGATTGGATATAAATCTTTGCCGCATTAAATTTGAGACATTAAATGCTAATCGGCATGCAAAATCTAAGCCGTTGATTTGATCACATTTCAAAACCACCCGCACGTCCTTTTGAAACCATACTTAAACCATTTTCGTCCGTTTCTCTCACATATTACCAAAACTATTCATTTCTCTCTCGAAGCAAAAGGCAAAACTCTCTCAAAACCCTATCAATCTTCAAATCAACTTCTAAGTCTCTTTCCGTGAAATTGAAAAATGGCATCGACTTATGATTTCGTCAAGCTAGGGAAGCAAATCCACACGGGTCTTTGTGGATTTCGAGGGTATGGTCAAACAGGGGTCCGATGACGCCCTCATAAAGAAGATCGCTGAAAAGCTCGAAAAGTCCGGGCTAAAACCATTTCGACGATGGAGCTCCCGATGACCTATGTGGAAGAGGTCGCTCGTTCACGTGAACGCCGAGATTCACGATGAGGGGATCAAATCCTTGTTCACGGGAAGGAGTTCATCATCTCTACCAAGGATTTGGTAAAACACGCTCATTACCGGCGGAAGGAGCACCGAGAAATCAATGAAGGCTTTGATGTAGACTTGGCTCTTTGCTTGGAAGGAAGTAGCCAAGACCGACTATCTTGATAAGATAGTCTACACACCAACAACAAGAGGTCTTTTTGAAGGAGGACTACCACAAACTGTTGGACATAGTTGCCAAATGCATAGACATCAAATTTGGCGGCTTTGACCAACTATCAGCAAAATTGATCGTCATGGTTGCGATCATTGAAGAAAAGCAAGTAAATGGCCTGAAATTTGAGTTTGTCTACAGCAGACTCGCTTAACGTTGGGAACAAATCCTTCAAGGAGAATGGTGCATTTGGAGGATCCCCGGGATATGGTCCAGTGATCGGCCGGTGATGGAGGTAAAAGGAGTCCCTCTTCGACATGGAAAGGCGTTCCATGTAAACAAGAAGATGTTGAGATCAAACCTCTCTGCGCGCACGAAGAGAGCCTACGCCAAGAGAGGCGATACAAGTGAGGGGGAATCGTTGACCCGAAGATACTGATTGTTTCCTCTCCACCAAAGAAGAAAGCTACCCGCGGTTGCTAAGAGAAGCTGTTGCCCCCTGCAAAAAAGAAAACCAAATCGCTCCCGCCCCCGGTGAGTCACTCCCCCCGTAGCCGTGTCTCCCGCCCTAGCAAAGAAGCGAGAAGGAATATCAAATACCTCCTCCGGTCGTCAAAAAGAAAAAGAAGCGATAAGCAAGATGGCCGGCTCCTCGAAGAAAACACAAAGACGGCCCCCGCCGCCCAAGACTCGAAGACACTCTCTCCGAAGAACGAGAAATCCCTCGGTACAAACTAAGAGACAAAGAAGAATCATCAAGCGCTCCGAGCTTGAGAAAGAAACTGCGTCCACCACTCCACTGAAAACAGATATTTGAGCTGCTGGAGAAGTAGAGTCTCCAGATACTATTGATGAAACCGCTAAGTCTGCTGAAGGCGATCAGCAGCGGCAAATTAAAGACCAGCTGTAGTTCGAATAGCTGCGACACAAGAAATAGCTGAGAAAGTACACTCGCCTGTTGATAGGATCGTAGCCCCTCCTACAAATGACGCGGTGTGATATGGAGCACCAGAGCTTGCTACCTTCTATCCCTGAGAATGAGGGACATCAAGAAGAAACTGATAGAGATGATGATGTAATGATCCTATCCCCACCTTATCCAGACATCCAAAATCGTCTGCGAGAGTGGAGGAAGTGGAAGTTGAGTCGATCCAGGGAACAGTTCCAACGGCGAGTCTATCGAAGAAGAAGAGGAAGGCGATGAATTTTCTTGGAGTGACCACTTTGTGGTCAAACTTTGGATGAAGAAAAGCGCACAGACATCTTGCAGATCTTCAAGGACAAGGAAGGAGAAGGAGAGACACAGAGAGGAGGAAGGCGAGGCACGTGAGAAGCCCAACATCCGCCCTATCACCGGCACCACAGAACATACACATCCTCTCCTTGACGCCCTATCAAAAAGCGATGAGGATCCGGACCTATTCTTTCGCCACGAAGAGTTGCAAATGCAGCAAGCAATGCACGAATCCGAGTCCTTCATGAACAAAGAATGATGGAGGGACCAGGAGAGTCCTCCAAAAAACTGGTGGAGATAGACCCAATGGGAGTGGTGCAAAGCATATTGCCACCGTTGTTCTTGCACCACTTGGCTCACTCGGAAGAAAGGAACTAAGGAATTGGCGATGAAACCGGGATAGTGGGGACCCTAGTTGAGCCAACCCCTAACGAAGGTGTCTTACCACCGCCCCAATGGTGAACACTTAGTAGAAAAATACCGGGAGTTTGGAGACGAGTGACCCCATTCCAAGTCACTCGGTGGTGCGCCCGAGGGGGAAACTCCCTCCACCTGCAAAGCAAGGTCGGAGGATCTGCAGATGACTCTACTACAAATTTAGGAGGCGAAGTGGAGAAGGAACAACCACAAAGTACACAAAGCAAGTTGTCATCAACGAAGCTCGAGACGATTGAGACTTTCTCAACCGAGGTGCCAACTCTACGAAGGCTAATAATGACGCGCGATGCAATCGAGGCACATGAAGGAACAGTCCCGGGAGTTAACACTGGCGATGAAAGTGCAATCCATGGGGTTGAGACTCAATGGATGCCACCCTTGAGAAGACCCTAAGACAGTGACGACACTATCGAAAGGGATGTCCAAGGCCTCGTTGTAGTTGAGGCTGCAGGAGGTAATGAAGGCCAATGGGAGGTTGAGACTTCCGGTGTAAAGAAGTCAAGTAGAGAACATCCCTCCCGCTATCATTGATCCATCGAAAAAGGAGATAAGCGCACTTCACGATTCCCAGGATAATCGATGTAACCTTTTCGGGATCGGAAGAAGACGATGAAGCCGAGTCATCCCCGTGACTCGATCCAAAAGACTCGGTGAGGATGTTCCAACCACGAGCAAGTCGACCTCAAGACTACTCGTCAAACTTTCAATTTTGATGATGAGCCACCCATGGAAATCTCATCATCGTCCGATGACGCTCCCGATAAAGGCCGAGGACGTCAACTCAATTGAAGAAACCAATGAGACCGACGAAGGCTGTTGAGGCAGTGAGGCTCGGCAAGCTTGGTCAACTTCACAATGAGACCCGGTGAAACAGTACACACTGCGCGCAGGCTCCCAAGCCGCAGCGAGTTCTCCACAGGAACTTCACGCGCACCACTCATCATTGAACAAATCCCGGTGGCCCGTGATGATTCCTTTGTAGAATCATTTCCCTTCTCTCTCCGGAGGTACCCGACCTCCCTGAAGAGTCGAAAAGAGATCGCGCGCTTCCACAGCACAGATCATGCCATTCCATCGATACCATTGTTCCGGTGACTATGATTTTGATCTTTGCTTGGCCATCATCGCCCACAGAGGAACAACTGAAGTTCGGGAGGTGTTCAAAGCATTATTTGCTAAAATTGAACGGATGGAGAGGCACCAGGCCTCGATGGACATGAGATGGATAATGAGAGATGCCAACCTTACTGGCGACTTGAGAGGCATAATAGTCGAGAATCGGGGAGTGGTGGCAACAAGAAGAAACAATGCGTGTGGAACAAGCTAGATATTTGAACATTGTTCAACAAGTTGTTGGTGCAGCGAGTGAGAATCGATGCAAAGATGCAATCGAGAGAACACATAGAGCACATGCATGAATCTCACACTTCTTGAGATAAAGTCAGCTGCGTGAGCAAAATAAGAATGAGCTCCTGCGTATGGAAGAAAACATGGATCGAAAATTCAGCCTTCTCATGGTGAGATGAAATTGCTTAAAGTGAATCCAACGCTACTCATTCGAAGTTTCGTGCGGCATAGATACTCGCAGCAGACTCAAAGTAGAACTCGACTATCGCCAGACTCGACTTTACGCTTGCTAGTATGTTTCAGGCATTCCTCTCTCCTTTGATGATGCCAAAAAGGGGGAAGAGGAATACCTTAAAGCGCTAAAGAGATCGCGTTGAGAAGGATGGAGCGATTTAAAAAGGGAAAGACGATTGAGGAGGTCTCAAGAGCAAAGAAAGAAAGTCTGTTGAGGGGGAAGGATCGGGAGATGTCACCCTAATGATTGCACAAACCCCCAACAAGGTCTTGTCACGGTGATATTATCGTGACAAACTCCCAATGACTCGCCACTCCAACACTTTGTTGATCTATGGTTGAAAAGAGAAAGACAGATTGAAGCGAGGGATGGAGGAAGTGGAAGGAAGGATGAATGCCCGAGTTATGAATATCTTGAAACAACATGGAGGCATTCCAGAGAGCAGAGACACTTATGCCATCTCGAGATCCGGGAATCGAGCCAAGATCAGTTGATGAATTTAAAACGCTCGCATCGAAGGATATTTTGCAAACATGTCCATGGCTCAAGCACGGGACTTATCTTTGGGAAAAGGGTCTCACGCTATGTGAAGAAGGCGACAGCGACGACAGACTCTTTTGCGGCAATCACTCTGCTAGTCCCTCCGCTAGTCACTCATTTGGGAAGAAGAAGACCCCAAGACAATACACACCCAGGAGGAAGAGGTAGAGGAAGAAGCGGTGGTGGAGGAAGAGGTTTGAGACCAGGCCTCCGCCCAAAAACATTGAGTACATAGATCCGGCAAGAAAGGAGGGATCTTGGGCTGGTCTTGACCAAGTAGCCAATGCAAGTGGCTAAAAATAATCTTGAGTATGTGAAAAGAATCGAAGAAGAAAATAAAAGACAAACTCGGCTTTGGGAGGAGAGACAAGAGAGATTAAGAAGAGATGAAGCTGCCGGAAGGCATATGAAAAAAAGAAGAAGAAGGTGGTGAAGATGAGAAAAAGAGAAGAAGACCGAGAAGAGATGACAGAAGAAGAAGATGAAAGAAGGAGAGGGGAAGGAGATGAAGTGTTGTTGTCCACCCCTTCATGTATTTTACTATGTAAATACATACTATGTAAGTCTTCTATAATAAATCAGTAAATTCTCTATTTTTGCGTAGATATAGATGTTTGCTCGATACACCTTGTAAATTGTTATGTAAAGGACAAGAATGTTATGATCAATAAAAGGATTGATTCTACGCATACATTCTCTATAAATACACTATATGTATGTATTATGCTATTTACATTTTGAATGTTTTAAGTTTTGGCATCATCAAAAAGGGGGAAATTGTTGGGAAATTTATTGTTTAGATTTTGATGAATGCCATGTAAAACTTAGAATAGGAAGTTGGCACCCCATTTTTGTTGTAAGCGCATTGTAACAAATAGGGTTGGTCAAGCTAAGTTAAGTCATTGTGCCTAAACATGCAAGAAGACAACTGGAGACTAGAAGGAAGACTCATTGCAAGACAATTTGAGTATGGCAAAAGAAGAGAAGATGGGAACTCGATTGAAGGTGCGGTGAGATGCGGTGAGTAAAGTATCGATCAAGTCAACTCAAGATAGCCAAGTCTCAAGTTGAAGTGACGGAAGAGTCATCCAATGATAGAAAGCGACTCTAAGTCACGGGGAAAGCAAGGAAATGCGGTCAAGTCGAGATAATCGAAAGAGAACCGTTGCACGTAAATCAAGAGAATTACTTAAACAAGTAATACCTCCATGCTACCTTTCTTGAAGTGCTTAGTCCCAAAAGCGTGCAAGGGGAATGAACCAATGGGAAGTACTACACCGTGTCAGAACTCTGAAAAGCTAAAGAACAATTCATACGAGGAAATGGCAACTCCAAGGATTGCAACAAGACAAGCCAACGACCACAAGTGACTTTCAAAAATAAGCATATCTCTTCAACGGGCAGATTTTTGAAAGATCACTATAAAAGGCTGAGGAATGACTCTGAGAAAAGGTGACCTTGACTACCTGAATCACGAACATTTCAAGAAAACATTTTGAACTGTAACCTAAAATATTCTCAAATCATTCAAGATTAATCCTCAAGCCTACACCACGAAGAAAATCAATCCAACACTCACCTGTGAAGGAAAGATAACTTCAATCAGTTGAAGAGGAAACCTTTGAAGAAAAGGGGTCTACATTCCAAGGAGAATTGTAGAAAGGTTCAAGGTCGAACCAGTCTCGAGTTTTTGGAGGGCTTCGTGATCAAATCCAAAGAGCTTGAGCAAGTGAGCTGTAGTAGCAAGGCAGCTGCCCTGTGAAGAAGCTGAGTCGTACGAGAAGCCAGCTGCGTGACCAAGGCATCTCGATCGAGTCCCAAAGGATCAAGTCGGCTATGTGATCAAGACTTGTATCGGGACATTACCACTGTGATATCTTGATCAATACTTAGTGGATTCCTCCGGGAGTTGGAGAAGAGAGAGTAGAAGAATTACCCCATCTTGAACCTCTATAAAACGTTTCGTGTCATTTACATTTCAACACTTTAATTTCTCGCACCTTATTTTTATATCTCACGATAAATTTGCTATCCAATTGATAATCAACTGAGTGCTAAAACCAAGTATTAAAACAAACTCAACCAAATTCAAGGGTGTTAAGTCTTCCGCTGAAAACATATCACAGTCAAGTTAAATCTTTAGTCAAAACAGTTGAGTTATTCTATCAACAACTCAGTCGAGTCTGTTGAGTGACTAACTCTGCTGATTAACTAACTTAGCTGTCCATCAAGGACTCAGCTGTGAAGTATTAACTCTGAACATTTTTAAAAGGACTAAATCGAAAAGTTGATAAGGTTTATTCAACCCCCTCTTCTAAACCTTACACTCACACCCCTTGGGACCTACAAGTGGTATCAGAGCGGTTGGTTCATTGAGCTTTCCGCACTGGTTACTGAACTAGATCTCCAAATTTTTCAAAGCTTGTTTTAGTACTCAATCTTTCAAAACTCTTTTATTCAGCAAAGTTATTATCATGGAAGTAAATTTGACACGCATCCCTATGTTCACAATTGAAGAATTTGATGATTGGAAAATTCGTATGCAGGCTCATCTATCAGCATTACACGATGAGATGTGGATAGTGATAGAGGATGGGCCACTCCAAATCTTAAAAGTGAACACAGCTGCAAGGAGAGCTGCAGCTGAAGGAGAAGAAGATGTTGCTCCCCGACCAGCGATGGTTGAAAAACCAAGAGTTGAATGGACAAATGATGACAGGAAAAGATATAACTTGGACAATGTGGCCAAGGACATTCTTTACAAAACTTTAGACAAAGCCATGTTCAACAAAGTCAAATCATGCAAAACGGCAAAAGAAATTTGGGACAAGCTAACCTTGATTTGCGAAGGATCAGAGCAAATCAAAGAAAATAAACTATCTGTGGTTGTACAAAAATTTGAAAACTTTAAGATGCTTGCAGGAGAAACCTTGGATCAGCTGGATGCTCGATTCACAGAAATCACCAATGCACTGTCTGTACTTGGAAATGAATATACACAGAAGGAAATGTGTATGAAAATTCTAAGAAGTCTCCCAACTGAGTGGGATATGAAAGTCATGGCCATGAGACACTCCATGGACCTATCAAAAACATCCAACCATGAGCTATTCTCAGATCTCAAAGCCTACGAATTTGAGCTGAGAAGAAAAGACCAAGAGGAGACAGTTGTGCCCAAAATAGTTGCTCTAATTGTTAAGGATGGCAAGAGAGCTGAGGTCAAATAGGTCATTGACCAAGAGGAGATTGCACTGATGGTTAAAAGGTTCAACAAGTTCTTCAATAAGAACTACAAAAGAAGCAAAGGTGAATCCTCCAGAAGACACTCAGCTCCCTCCAAGTCAAGGGAAGATAGACCACCCAAGAGATCAGAGCATCAAAAAGTTGAATATCAAAGAGCTGACAATCCAAGGATGGAAAGAACTAATCAAAAAGTTGAAAATCTATGTTGGAACTGCAGGCAACCTGGTCACTATGCCATTGAATGCCCATATCCTGTAGTCAACAAATATAGGAATGAAGAGGAAAGAAAAGTCTTCAGGGAAAGAAGACAAGAAAAGAGAAAGGCAATGTTGGCTGCAGAGACTAACGATCTGATCAAGTCAAAAGACACGGTGACTCGAGAGGAGAGTAGTGAAGTGACTACTCAAGTGACTCTGATGAAGAAGACTTGATCTGTCTAATGGCTAAAGAACAAAACCAACCAGACCAAGAAGATGAGGTACACTCTAACTCATCACACTCAGATTCTAGTGATAGTGATTGTGACACACACACTTCATCACCCACTGATCTTTATGATTCATTAGGCAAAATGATGAAAGATTTTGAACACATTAAATCCTCACACACACTACTAAATGAGGAGAATAGCCTACTTAAGAGCCAAAACTCACAGCTGACTAAGGAGCTGAGTACTCTAAGTCAAATAGCTGATGAGAATAAAAGTCTAAAAATTTGAAAATGCTAAGCTAATAAAGCAGAGATATTGCTATAGAAAAGAGGGAGAATGATCTCAAAAATGTGATTGCCTCATTCACTAAGGCATCTAAATCATTGGATGATCTTATTATGAGTCAAAGAGAATGTGGAGACAAGACAGGCTTAGGATTTAATTCCTCTATGCTATGTCAAGTTCCAAAAGTGATTTTGGAAAAGGGATCTTCAAGAAATGAAGTATCTCTAAAATCCAAAACTCCAAATGATGCACACACATTTATTCCAAAGCACAATCACAAGCAAACTAGCCTTGGTTATAAAGGAAAAGGAAAACGGCCCGATTGAGTATCCGAGAGGACAAAGAGAAGAAATCCGCAGAGAGTTCCTCAGCAAACTCCAAACAGGAGATACTCTGTAAAGAAGAAACAGAGCTACCAAAAACCCCAGAAGCTCTATAAAAGAAACACATATGATGGGAATGGTAGAAAATACCCAAGCCAAGCTGATTGGAATAATGTGAACTATCAGCAAAGACCTATGGAATATAAGCCTAAGTGGCAAAGGCCTAAAACTCAGCAAAGGCCATTCCAAAGGCATAAGAGCTTTCATCAGCACTCATATGCACCCAAGCACTACACTCAGAGATATCACAACTACCCAAAGAAGGCAATTGCTAAAACACATACACAGGCATACAGACAAAAGAGACAGTTGTATGAACCTAGAATCCCCAAGCAATTTGCTAAAATTAATTATGATTATGCCACTGATAGATGGCAACCCCTTAGAGTCAAATCATTTGGCTATAGGTTGGTTGGATCATCTTACAATACTAACCCCTCGGGACCTGAGACAAGTATGGGTACCTAAAACCTAATTTCTTTGATTGCGAGTTCAAGGAGCGGTGAGTGCCAAGGAACTGGTACATGGATAGTGGTTGTTCGGACACATGACAGAAACAAGTAAAATCTATCAAAATTCAAGGAAGTCGAGGTGCAAAAGTCATATTTGGAGGGAATGAAGCTCGGGGAGAAATAAGAGGCATTGGATCTATCAAGAAAAATGGATTAGAAATCACAAATGTTGCATATGTTGAAGGACTCAACTTCAACTGCTAAGCATAAGTCAACTCGTGACAAAGGCTACAATGTTGGATTTAACATGGGTATATGCCAAATCAAAGACATTGAATCAATGAAGTTGTCTTTGCAAGGATGCGGACAAAAAGAACATGTATGTGGTAGATTGGTCAATGCAACACCAAGCACTGTCATAGCATTAAAAGCACAAATTGGTGAATCAAGTTTGTTGTGGCATAAGAAAGTTTGAGTCACACGAACTTCAAAACAATTAACAAACTTGCGAGGAGTAATCTTGTAGAAGGACTTCCGGACTCGATTATACAAGAAGGAGAGTATATGTGATGCATACCGGATGGGAAAGCAAATCAAATCATCATTCAAAGAAAAGACATGTCCATCTTCAACAAGAATATTGCACTGCTTTGCATATGGATCTGTTTGGTCAAAGTGGAACCAACTAGCATAAGTGGGAAGAAATACACCTTGGTGGTAGTAGATGACTACTCAAGATATACATTGACAATATTCATGTGTAAAAAGAAAGAAACTCTGCAGAAACTACCCAACGGTGATGAAGAGAATACAAAACGAGAAGAGTCAAACCATTATCAAAATAAGATTTGACGGATGAACCGAGTTTGTCAATAGTATAATAACTCGATCTTGTATTGAAAATGGTATTGGTCATGAATTATCTCTGTGCAAGGACTCCACACAAAATGGAGTTGCGAAAGAAGAAATAGAACTCTCAAAGAAGCGAAGCAAGGACCATGTTAGTAACGGGGTTGCCTAAAAGATTTTGGGTCTGGGAAGCAATAAACACAACATGCTATACTCAAAAATAGATGCATGATAAACAGACGGTGACAAAGACTCCATATGAGATTTGGACAGGAGAAAGCCAAATGTTGCATACTTCAAAATATTTGGATGCAAATGCTTCATCCATAACAATGGCAAAGATAATTTAAAGGTTTTTGATGCTAAAGCGATGAAGGTATCTTCTTAGGATACTCGGTGAAAGCAAAGCCTCTGAGTGCTCAACAAGAGGACAATGGTTCTGAGAAGAATCCATCCATGTGGTGTTTGATGAACCAAATGTAAATGGAGAAAACATTGAAGAGTCAGCTGATAAGCTGAATCAACCTACCATGTAGAAGAGTCCCTATGTTGGAGCTGAAGCTGGAGTTATATGTCCAGATGAAGATGAGATAGCGAGTCTCAAAGACGGTGGAAAATCTGCAGCTAAGTGATGATGAGAGAGCTGATCAAAATAACAGTACCGCAAGACGACTAAATCCGGCTAACTTACTCCAACCTGATGTAAGATGGCTGAGAGATCATCCACCAGAACTAATCATTGGAGATAGAGAAGGTGTAAAAACTAGATCCAGAACTCAACAAGAAGCAATGTTCACTTGCTTCATCTCACAAATAGAACCAAAAGATGTGTCACAAGCATTGGATGACACACATTGGATTCAAGCCATGCAAGAAGAGCTAAATCAGTTTGAAAGGAACAAAGTATGGGAATTGGTTCAAAGACCTACCCATCAAAATGTTATTGGCACTAAATGGGTGTTCAGAAACAAGATGAATGAGGAAGGCTCTGTGGTAAGAAACAAAGCAAGATTGGTAGCCAAAGGGTATTGCCAAGAAGAAGGAATAGATTTTGATGAAACTTTTGCTCCTGTAGCAAGATTGGAAGCTATAAGGATGTTTCTTGCCTATGCAGCTCACAAGAACTTTATTGTATATCAAATGGATGTAAAGAGTGCATTCCTTAACGGTTTGTTGGAGGAAGAAGTATATGTTGAACAACCTCCAGGATTTGAGCAGAAGACTCTTGGAGACAAGGTATACAAACTCAAGAAAGCTTTATATGGATTGAAACAGGCACCCAGAACATGGTATGATACATTATCACAATTCCTAACTGAGAACGGATTCACAAAAGGCAAAGTGGATAGAACGCTCTTCAGAATTCAAGATGGGAAGAGTATAATGCTTGTTCAAATATATGTGGATGACAACATCTTTGGATCCACAAACAAAGAGCTGTGTGATAAATTCTCAAATCTCATGCAAAGCAAATTCGAAATGAGCATGATGGGAGAGCGACATTCTTCCTTGGACTCCAAGTGAAAATTTGAAGGATGGAACCTTCATAAGTCGGACAAAATACACGGAGATTTGATGAAGAAATTTGTATGGAAGAGAAGTCTTCGTGAAAATACCCATGAATACATCATCAAAATGGACATGGATGCGGATGGCAAGCACAGTAGATCAAACAAGATATAGAGCACTTATTGGATCATTGCTCTATCTCACAAAGAAGCGGGCGGACATCACCTTTCTTTGTAGGTGTATGTGCAAGATTTCAATCTGCTCCAAAAGAAAGCCACATGACTACGGACAAGAGGATCTTGAGATATTTGAAAGGAAGCCAAGAAGTTGGCTTGTGGTATCCTAAGGAAGGTGGATTCAAGCTAATTGGTTATTCGGACTCGACTATCTTTGGATGTAGAGTTGACAGAGAAAAGCACCTCGAGGCACATGTTAAATGCTTGGAAATAGGCTAATTTTCCGGTTTAGCAAGAAGCAAAATTCAATAGCCACCTCTACTGACGAGAATACATAGGCTATGGCAGTTATTTGTGCCCAAGTCTTATGGATGAGAGACTATGAAGTTGAAGAAAAGAAATTCCTATTATGTGTGACAATACAAGTGCAATTCTAATCACTCAAAATCTGTGTTGCACTCAAGAACAATGCACATCAATGTCGATATCACTTCATAAGAGACCATGTTGAAAAGAAGGACATCACCTTGGAATATATCTCAAGCGATAAGCGAGAATGACATATTCACAAAACCATTATGTGAATCAAGATTTGAAGAACTCAAGCATGAGTTAGGGTTAATTGAGTGAGTTAACACTCGAGAAGACTCAAAGAAAAGAGATGAAACACGAAAAGCGGAAAAAGAGCTAAACTCTTAATTCAGCTAAGTGAATCAGCCGTATCGGAAAGTCAGCTGTACCGAGTTAGCTGACAGCTGAGTCACAAGGAGAGAAGTGACAAGAAGGATTGAATCAGCTAAGGAGTAAGCTGAGTTATTTATGAGCAAAGTGACAAAAATGCGGTCGTTTTTACTAAGCGGGAATGTTTTTAAGAATGACGTCAGCATAATTATGACGTGTACAGTCAAAAGCTGCACACCAAGCTTATGATTGGATATAAATGCTGCCGCATTAAATGCGAGAACTTAAATGCTAATCGGCGTGCAAGATCTAAGCCGTTGATTTTGATCAAATTTCAAAAACCACCCGCACGTCCTTTCATAAACCATACTTATACCATTTCGTCCGATTTTCTCTCACTTTACCAAAACTGTTCATCTCTCTCAAGGCAAAAGAAAGAAACTTTCTCTCAAAACCCTACAACTCCTCAAAATCATTTTCTAAGTCTCGTTCGGTAAAACACTGAGAAATGGCACCTACTCATGATTTCGTCAAGCTAGGAAAGCAAATCCACACCGGGTCTCTTTGTGGATTTCGATGGTATGGTTAAACAGGGTCCGACGACACCTCGTGAAGAAGATTGTTGAGAAATTGGAAACGTTTGGGCTGAAGCCGTTTTTGACATTGGAGTTTCCGATGACCTATGTAGAAGAGGTCGCACAGTTCTACGTGAATGCCGAAGTTCACGATGAGGGCATCAAGTCCCCTGTTCACGGAAAAGAGGTCACCATCACTGCCAAGGATTTGGCAGAACACTACTTGTTGCCGGCGGAAGGAGTGCGGAGATTCATGAAGTGAGGTTGACTGACCGGCTTTGCTTTGAAGGAAGTAGCCAAGTCCATTTGTCTTTGTGAAAGTGGTCTACACAGCTAACAAGAGGCTGCTAAAAGAGGACTACCATAAATTGCTGGACATTGTTGCCAAATGCATAGACATCAAATTTGGCAGTTTTGACCAGCTGTCTAAAGCTAAGTTGATCGTAATGGCTGCGATCCTTGAAGAAAAGAAGGTGAATTGGGCTGAGTTTGTATACAGCAGACTCTGCCAGAATATTGGGAACAAATCCTTCAAGGAGGATGGTACGTTTGGAGGTTCCCTGGGATACGGCCTGGTAGGGCTGCAAATGAACCAAGCCGCTCGTGAGTATTCGAAACTCGATTCGATAAAAGCTCGTTCGAGTTCGTATAATGAGGCTCGTTAAAATAAACGAATCAAACTCAAACTTAGAGATATTCGGTTCGTTAGCTCGTGAACAAGCTCGCTAGTAAGCTCGTGAAAAGGCTCGATAGTAAGCTCGTATAAATTAAACTAATAATTCGATTTTAATTTTAATTTTTCATATTTTTACTTAAGATAATATAAAAATATTTCAATAAAATTATTTTTTGAATAAAATTATAAGTTTTAATAAATATATTATAAATTTTAAATATAAATAATTTATTTTTGTAATAAATTGAAGAATAATTTAATTTTTAATTAATATTTACTAAGCTCGTTTAGGCTCGATAAGGCTCGAAAAAGTTCGCGAGCCATCAACATGTTCGATAAATTCAGGCTCGAGTTCGACTCGATAATAAACGAGCCAAACTCAAACACTCCAAAGCTCGGCTCGGTTTGGTTCGATTGCAGCCCTACGGTCTGGTGATTGGCCGGATGATGGAAGTAAAAGGGGTACCTCTTCGGCATGGAAAAGCGTTCCATGTAAACAAGAGGATGTTTCGATCAAACCTCTCTGGAGCACAGAAGAGAGCTTACGCCACGAGAGGCGTCACGAGTGAGGGGGGTGACCTGACCGAAGATTTGCCTCCTCACCTTCCAAGAAGCTATTCTGCTAAGAAAAAGAAAATGCCCCTGCAAAGAAAAAGAAATGCACTTTTGCCCCTGCAGTAGTGTCTCCCGCCCTGCGGCCGCGGTGGAGAAGGAACCATTAATCCCTTCTCCATTGATCAAGAAAAAGAGGATCGCCACAACAAGGAAAGCGTGCCTCTAAGACAAGCTGCGAAGGCATTTACCTTCAACGAAGGAAGTGGAACTAGATGTTCCTCTGGTAAAAACAAAAAAAGAAGAAGAAGAATTTCCAAGCTCTCCGAGCTTGAGAAGATGGCTGAGTCTCGCCACTCGCTTTGGAAAAAGATACCCGAGACTACTGGAGAAGTAGAGTCTCCGAAAGTTATCTATGAAACGGCTAAGTCTGCTGAGGCCGATCAGCAGAGGCAACTCGAAGACCCAGTTGTAAACAGAATAGCCGAGGAACAAGGAATAGTTGAGACAACCGAATACCTATTGATAGGCTTGTGTCTCGCTTTAAGGAGGAGGCTGCGAAGATGTCGGCGGCAAAGTTTGCTACCCTCAATCCCCGAGCTCGAGGGACAGCAGGGAGATGATGACAGGGATAATGATGTGATGATCCTATCCCCACCATACCCGTACATTCAAAATCGTCTGCGAGAATGGAGGAAATGGAAGCTGAGTCGATCCAGGGAACGATTCAAAGACCGAATTCATTGAAGAAGAAGGCGAATCGATGAACTTCCCGGATTGACCAATGTGGTGCAAACTCTTGATGAAGAAAACTGTTTGGACATTCTAAATATCTTTAAAGAGAAGGAGAAAGAAAGATTGGCGAGAAGAAGGTTTGAGGCACGTGAGAAGGCCGGATCGCCTCTCACTGGCACCCTGAGAACATACACATCCTCACCTCGACATTCTATCGAGAAAGTGATGAGGATCACGGACCTGTTCTTTGCCACGGAAGAGTTGCAAAATGCGCAAGCAATGCGGCAATCCGAGAATCCTACATGAGCAAAGAATGATGGAGGGACCGGGGAGTCATCCAAATCACGGTGGAGATAGATCCTATGGGTGTGGTGCAAGATATTGCCATTGTTGTTTGCCATCACTTCCCAGCTCATTCGAGAGGAAGGTGTTAAGGAATTGGCGATGGCGGGATTGTGGGGACCCGGTCACGAGCCAACCCCTAATGAAGGTGCCTTACCACCGCCCCAACGGTGAATACTCAATGGGAAAAGCCGGGAGTCGAGACGCAGTGACCCCATTCCAAGTCACTCGGTGGTGTGCCGGTGGGAAACTCCCTCGGCTGCGGCAAGGTCGGAGGATCTGCGGTGACTCCACAACGAATCTCGGAGGCGAAGTGGAGAAAGAACAACAACATAATACACAACAAGTTGTCATCAACGAGGCTCGGCGATTCTGCATGTCTCTCGGTGAGAGGTGCCAACCGCTCTCTGAGGCCAATGACACGATGATGCGGTCGAGGCACGAGGAAGGAAGCGCCCTGGTAGTTAACACTACAGGCAATGAAAGTGCAATCCACGGAGTTGAGACTCTAGTGGATGCCACCTCATGAGACCCCAAGGCGGTGACTTTGTCGAAAGGGATGTCAAGGCCTCATTGCGATTGAGGCTGCGGGGGGTAATGAAGGCCAATGGGAGGTTGAGACTTCCGGGGTAAAGAGATCAAGCACATAACATCCCTCCGCTATCATTGATCCATCGAAAAAGGAGATAAGTGCTCTTCACGATTCCCAGGATAATCGATGTAACTTTTCCGGGATCCGAAGGTGAAAATTAAGCTGAGTCATCCCCTATTGCGAGATCCAAAAGACTCGGAGAGGATGTTCCAACCACGAGTAAGTCGACCTCAAGACTACTCGCCAAACATTCAACTTTGAAGATGAGCTACCCATGGAAATCTCATCATCGTCGATGATGCTTCTCAAATGGCCGAGGACCAGTCAACTCATTTGGAAAAACCATCTGACACCGATGAAGCTGTTAAGACAGCTGAGGCTCAGCAAGTTGGGTCGACTTCACAAGGACCACAGGTGAAAAGAGTCCACTACGCAGCTCCCAAGCTACAAGCGAGTTCGACTCCACGAGGGGACTTCACGAGCACCGATTATCATTGAACAATTCGATTACCCGTGATGATCCTTTTGTAGAATCATTTCCCTTCTCTCGGAGGTACCGACCTCCCCGAAGAATCGCCTAGAGATCGCGAGCGCTTCCACGGACTGATCTGTTATTCCATCGACACCATTGTTCCAGTTGACTATGACTTTGACGCTACTTGGCCGTCAGCTTAAACAGAGGTGACAGGTGAAGTTTGGGAAGTTTTCAAAGCCTTATTTGCTGAGATTGAAAAGATGGAGAGGCACCAGGCCTCACTGGACATGTGGCTGGATAACAGAGACGCCAACCTTACTGCTGATTTGCGAGGCATAATAGTCAGGATCCAAGAATGGTGGCAACAGCAGCAGACAATGCGTGTGGAACAAGCTCGATATTTCAGGACATTGTTCAATAAGTTGCTAGTTTGGCGGGCTGAGAATGCTGATGCAAAGATAAAATTGCAAGAGCACATCGAACAAATGCATGAATCTCACACCTCAGAGATAAAGCTGCTGCGTGAACATAATAGGAACGAGCTCCTGCACGTGGAAGAGAACATGGATCGAAAATTCAGTCTTCTCATGGCTGAGATGAATTTGGTAGTAGTTGAATCCACCGCCACCCGCTACGAGTTTAAGTGCGGCAAAGATACTCCGCAAAGACATATTCGACGAGAACTCGGCTATTATCAGACTAGACTTCTTGCTTGCTAGCTTGTTTCAGGGGTTCCTCTCTCCTTTGATGATGCCAAAAAGGGGGAAGAGGAATACCTAAAGGCGCGAAGGGATCTCGGCGAGAAGGAGGACGCCTTGTTGTGAAGGAAAAGACATTTGAGGAAGTAATAAGAGAGAAGAAAGGAAAATGTTGAGGGGGAAGGTTCGAAAGATGTGACCTTGATGATTGCTAAAACCCCCAACAAGGTCTTGTCACACGGTGATATCATCGGCAAACTCGATGACTCGCCACTCCAACACTGCAAAGTACCTATAGCCGAAAAGAGAAAAGCGGTTGAAGCGGGGATGAATGAAGTGGAAGGAAAGATGAATGCCCGAGTTATGGATATTACGAAACAACATGGAGGCATTCCAACAGATAGAGACACCTATGCCATTTCGGATGCCGGAACCGAGCCAAGATCTCGTTGATGAATTCAAGACGCTCGCATCCGAAGGTTACTTCGCAAACATGTCCATGGCTCAAGCACGGGATTTTATCTTGGGAAAAGGGTCTCAAACTATGTGAAGAAAGCGCGACAGCGAGACTACTAGCGATCACTCTGCTGGTCAATCTGCTAGTCACTCGTTGGGAAAAAAAGACCCCAAGACAATACACGCCCAGGAGAGGGAAGGAAGCGAAGCAGTGGTGGAGGAAGAGGTTTGGACTATATCTCCGCCCAAAAACATTGAGTATATAGATCTAGGAAAGAAATGAGGGATCTATTGGGCTGGATTTGACGAAATAGCCAACCTTGACAAGTGGCTAAGAATAATCTTTGAGTATGTGA
The DNA here is from genome assembly GCA_016081115.2 of Rehmannia glutinosa. NCBI lineage: Eukaryota > Viridiplantae > Streptophyta > Magnoliopsida > Lamiales > Orobanchaceae > Rehmannia > Rehmannia glutinosa. Next base: position 48,589,384 of record CM071930.1, read on the forward strand.
AGAGAATTGCGAGAGGAAAATAAGAGACAAACTCGGCTATGGGAGGAAAAGACAAAAAGAGGCGAGAAGAGATGAAGTTGCCGGAAGGCGTATGAGAAAAAGAAGGCAGCTGAAGATGAGAAGAAGAGAAAGAGGTCAGAAGATGACAAAGCTGAAGGAGATGAAAGAAGGAGGCAACGAAGGAGATAAAGTGTTGCTGTCCACCCCTTCATGTATTTTACTATGTAAATACATTCTATGTAAGTCTTCTGTACATCGAGTAAAATTGTACAATTTCTATACTTGTGTAGATATAGAACAGCATGGTTACTTTAAGTTCCATTTAAGCTCTGATACATTTTCTTTTGGTTCAAGCTCTGATACACTTTGTAAATAGCTATGTAAAGAACAAGAATGTTATGATCAATAAAAGATCGATTCTAAGCATACATTCTGTGATTCTACATTTGTATGTATGTATCTTTGTTGTTTAATTATTGTATGAATGTTTTAAGTTTTGGCATCATCAAAAAGGGGGAAATTGTTGGGAAATTATTTTGTAGATTTTCATGAATGCCATGTAAAACTTAGAATAGGAAGTTGGCACCCCATTCTTGTTATAAATTGCATTGTAATAGATAAGGTGGTAGAGCCGAGTCAAGTCGCCTATGCTCGATCATGCAAGAAGACAACTTGAGACTAAAAGGAAGACTCATTGTGAGGCGGTGAGTGTGGCAAAGAAGAGAAGACAGGAACTCGACTGAAGGTGTAGCTAAGATGCAGCTGAGTGAAGTATCAGTCAAGTCAACTCAAGATAGCCAAGTCTCATGTTGAAGTGATGAGAAGAGTCATCCAATGATTGGAAGTCGACTCTAAGTCACCCAGGGAAGGCAAGGAAATGCGGTCAAGTCGAGATAATCGAAAGAGATCCGTTGTACGAGAAATCAAGAGAATTACTTAAACAAGTAATACTTCCATACTACCTTTCTTGAAGTGCTCGGTCGAGAAGCATGCAAAAGGAATAAAACAATGGGAAGCATCGCACCGTGTCGAACTACGAAAAGTCAAGAATCGTTCATACGAGGAAACGTAAATTCCAAGGACTGCAACAAGACAAGCCAACGGCCACAAGTAACTTTCAAAAATAAGCCTATCTCTTCAACGGGCAGATTTTTGAAAGATCACTATAAAAGGCTGATGAATCACTCTGAGAGAAGGTTACCGACCTGAACCACGAACATTCAAGCTAACATTTGAACTGTAACCAAAAATCACTCTCAAGTCATTCAAGATCAATCCTCAAGCCTACATTACGAAGAAAATCAATCCAACACTCACCTGTGAAGGAAAGATAACTTCAATCAGTTGAAGAGGAAACATTTGAAGAATCAAGGGGTCTACATTCCACGAAGGATTGTAGAAAGGTTCAAGGTCGAACTGACGTCTTAAGCTATTTGGAGGGCTTCGTGATCAAATCCAAGGAACTTAAGCAAGTGGGTTGTAGTAGCAAGGCAATTTGCCCTGTGAAGAAGCCGAGTCGCACGAGAAGCCGGTTTGTGTGACCAAGGCATCTCAGGGCGAGTCCCAAAGGATCAAGTCGGTTGTGTGATCAAGACTTGTATCCGGGACATTAACCACTCGTATATTGATCAATACTTAGTGGATTCCTCCGGGAATTGGAGAAGAGAGGAGTAGAAGAATTACCCCATCTTCGAACCTCTATAAAAACTTATTGTGTCATTTACATTTCAACACTTTAATTTTTGCACCTTATTTTTATATCTGCTGATAAATTTGCTATCCAATTGATAATCAACTAAGTGCTAAAACCAAGTATTAAAACAAACTCAACCAAATTCAAGGGTGTTAAGTCTTCCGTTGAAAACATATCACAGTCAAGTTAAGTCTTTAGTCAAAACAGTTGAGTTATTCTATCAACAATTTCTTTAAATCGGTCGAGTCATTTGAGTGACTAACTCTATTTGATTAACTAACTTAGTTGTCCATCAAGGACTCAGCTGTGAAGTATTAACTCTGAACATTTTTAAAAGGACTAAATCGAAAAGTTGGTAAGATTTATTCAACCCCCCTTCTAAACCTTACACTCACACCCCTCGGGACCTACAAATGATAATAACCAAGATTAAGACAAATGTTGATAACCATATCTTAAAAAGGGTGTAAGACTTCCACTGCTGAAAATCAAGAAAACCGACTTAGTAAAAAGCTAACTTCACTCATCTGAGTTACTCTATCAATAGCTCTCTCGAGTCTGCTGAATGGTTAACTCTCATGTTCAGGTTTGACCCAGCTGTCTCTCAGGAGACTTAGCTGTTTTCTTGTGAAAACGCTGATTTGATTTTAAATTGAAAAATTGGTTAAGTCTATCCCCTTCTAGACTTAACTAACACCCTTTGAGACCTACAAATGTCTTTAGAGATATGTAGGTCCCAAAGGGTGTGAGTAAGGTTTAGAAGGGGGGATTGAATAAACCTTACTAACTTTTCGATTTTAGTCCTTTTAAAATAATAACAGAGTTAACTCAAACAACTGTGTCCTTGAGGGACAACTAAGTTGGTTATTCAGCTGAGTTAGCCACTCAACAGACTCGATAGAGCTGTTGATAGAATAACTCTGCTATTTAACCTTAACTTTAACTTGGTTGTATTGGTTTTATCAGCGGAAGACTTAACACCCTTGATTTGTTTTAAGTTTGTTTTAACACTTGATTCTTTAGCACTTGGTTATAAATCAGTTGGATAGCAAATGTGAGTTTTATCAGTAGATATGATGTAAGTATGCAGAAATGTAAATGTGCTGAGAAATAAATGACACAGATAATTTTTATAGAGGTTCGAAGATGGGGTAATTCTTCTAATCCTCTCTTATCCAACTTCTGGAGGAATCCGCTATGTAATAGATCTGTTTACAAAATGGTGAACAGTCTAGAGACAGCATTGGCCACATAGCTGGCTTCTCTTGCGACTCAGCTTCTTCACAGGGCAGCTGCCTTGCTACTTCAGCTCACTTCTCAAGCTCTTGGATTTGATCACGAAGCCCTCCAATAACTTGATACTGGTTCGACCTTGAACCTTCCTACAGTCCTTCTTGAAAAGTAGACCCCTTTTGATTCTTCAAAATTTTCATCTTCAACAGATTTGAAGTTGTCTTTCCTTCACAACTTGTGTTGGATCGATTTCCTTCGAGTTTCAGGCTTGAGGATTTGCTTGAATATACTTGAGAGTATTTGCAGGTTAATTGCTTGAATAATGCTTGATTTCTCAGGTGTGCAAGGTAACCTTTTCTCAGTAAATTCCTCAGCCTTTTATAGTGCACTTTTGAAATTTTGCCCGTTGAAGAGATATGCTAATTTCAAAAGTCACTTGTGTTCGTTGGCTTGTCTTGTTGCAGTCCTTGATGTTGACATTTTCTCGTATTTAATGTCTTGCGGCGTTCGACACTGGTGCAGTGCGGTGCTTCCCATTGGTTTGTTTCTTTTGCACACAATCGAACTAACACTTCATCTCTCGACAACTTTAACATGTTACCATTCCGAGTAGCATTCTTGACTTTCATCAACGGATCTTTTTGATTTGTCTTGACTTATTTGCGATCTTTTATTCCCAGGTGACTTGAAGTTAGCTTCCAATCTTTGGATGACTCATCCGTCACTTCAACTTGAGACTTAGCTTCTTGAGTTGACTTGGTGACTCTTCACACACTGTTTCATAGCCGATACACCTTCGATCGAGTTCTTGACTTTTCTTCTTGCCATACTAATTTGTCTTTTCGAAGGAGTCTTCACTTGATCTTGATTGACTTCTTGTATTTCTAAGCATACCGACTTGACTGAGCTTTTCCAGCCCTATCTATTACAATACAAATTACAAGGAAAATGGGGTGCCAACTTTCTAGTTTAAGTTTTACATGGTATCATCAAAATCTACAAAATAAATTTCCAATCATATGCTTCTTTGTGCGACTTTTTTACTAAACCCGTCATTATTACGACGACGTCATCCTTAAAAACATTCCCACTCATTTAAAACGACTGCATTTTTATCACTTAGTTCATAAGTGACTCAGCTTATATCAAATATGACTTAACTCTGCTTCGCTCTTCTTATTAAGTGACTCAGCTGTCAGCTAACTCGATATAGCTGACTTCCTGATGTGGTTGTTTCACTTGGCTGATGTGTGAAACTTGCTCTTTTCTGATTTTCTCATCTTCTATCTCTGTTGATTGAGTCTTCTGAGTGTCAACTCAACTCAATTAACCCTAGCTCATTTTTAATCTCTTCAAATCTTGATTCACATAGAGGCTTAGTGAATATGTCAGCTAACTATTTATCAGTTGAGATATATTCCAAAGTGGTGTCTTTCCTTTCAACATGATCTCTTATGAAATGATATCTGACATCAATGTGCTTTGTTCTTGAATGCAACACAGGATTCTGAGTGATTGCAATAGCACTAGTGTTATCACACATAATTGGAATCTCTTTTTCTTCAATCTCATAGTCTCTCAGTTGTTGTCTCATCCATAAGACTTGGGTACAACAACTGCGTGCAACTATGTACTCTGCTTCAGCTGTGGATATGGCTATTGAGTTTTGCTTCATGCTAAACCATGAAACCAATCTATTCCAAGCATTTGACATGTACCTGAAGTACTCTTCCTGTCAACTCTACATCCAGCATAGTCTGAGTCTGAGTAACCAATAAGCTTTAATCCACTTTCCTTTGGATACCATAAGCCAACTTCCTGGCATCCCTTCAAATACCTTAGGATTCTCTTGGCTGCAGTCATGTGGCTCTCCTTTGGTGCAGATTCAAATCTTGCACATACACCTACAACAAAGGTGATGTCTGGCCTACTGGCTGTTAAGTAGAGCAATGATCCAATGAGTGCTATATATTTGGTTTGATCTACAGTCTTGCCATCTGCATGCATGTCCATCTTGACTGATGTGTTCATTGGAATTTTCACAGAAGACTTCTTCCATACCAAATTTCTTCATTAAATCTCTGGTGTATTTTGTGTGACTTATGAAGGTTCCATCCTTCAATTGCTTGACTTGAAGTCCTAGGAAGAAAGTCAGCTCTCCAATCATGCTCATCTCAAATTTGCCTTGCATGAGGTTTGAAAACTTATCACACAGCTCCTTGTTTGTGGATCAAAAATGATGTCATCCACATATATTTGAACAAGTAGTATACTTTCTCCATCTTGAATTCTGAAGAAATTTCTATCCATTTTGCCTTTGGTGAATCCATTGTCAGTTAGAAATTGGGACAATGTATCATACTAAGCTCTTGGTGCTTGTTTCAATCCATATAATGCTTTCTTGAGCTTGTATACCTTATCTCCAATAGTTTTCTGCTCAAAACCTGGAGGTTGTTCAACATAGACTTCTTCCTCTAACAATCCATTTAGAAATGCACTCTTCACATCCATTTGATACACAATGAAGTTCTTATGTGCAGTATAGGCAAGAAACATCCTTATTGCTTCCAATCTTGCAACATGAGCAAATGTTTCATCAAAATGTATACCCTCTTCTTGGCAATACCCTTTGGCTACCAATCTTGCTTTGTTTCTTACCACATATCCTTCCTCATTCATCTTGTTCCTGAAAACCCATTTTGTGCCAATAACATTTTGATGAGTTGGTCTATGCACCAATTCCCATACCTTGTTTCTTTCAAATTGATTCAGCTCTTCTTGCATGGCTTGAATCCAATGTGTGTCATCCAATGCTTGAGACACATCTTTAGGTTCTATCTGGGGAAATAAAACAAGTGAACATTGCTTCATGTTGTGCTCTGGATCTGGTTCTTATGCCATATCTAACATCTCAAATAACTAACTCTGGTGGATGGTCTCTCAGCCATCTCACATCAGGTTGGAGTAAGTCTGCTGGATTTAGCTGTCTCGCAGCTGAGTTGTCTTGAACAGCTCTTTCATCTTCATTCAGCTGTAGACTTTCCAGCTATCTTTGAGATTCAGCTATCTCATCTTCATCTGGGTTGATTGCTCTTACTTCATCTTCAACATAAGGATTCTTCTGTATAGTTAGTTGATTCGGCTTATCAGCTAACTCTTCAATGTCTTCTCCATTCACATTAGGTTCATCAAAAACCACATGTATAGACTCTTCTGTGACCATAGTCCTTTTGTTCAGCACTCTATAGGATTTTCTCTCAGCTGAGTATCCCAAAAAGATACCTTCATCAGCTTTAGCATCAAAAGCCTTCAAATTATCATTGCCATTGTTATGGATGAAGCATTTGCATCCAAATATCCTGAAGTACCCAACATTTGGCTTTCTCCCTGTCCAAATCTCGTAGGGAGTCTTGGTTAATTGTCTGTTGATCATGCATCTATTTTGAGTATAGCATGTAGTGTTAATGGCTTCAGTCCAAAATCTCTTAGGCAATCCAGCTTCAGCTAACATGGTCCTTGCAGCTTCCTTGAGAGTTTTGTTCCTTCTTTCAGCTACTCCATTCTGCTGTGGAGTTCTTGCTGCAGATAACTCATGAGCAATACCATTTTCAACACAATACTGAGTAATTATCCCATTGACAAACTCAGTTCCTCTATCAGACCTTATCTTTATAATGGTTTGGCTCTTTTCATTTTGAACTCTTTTCATCAGTTGAGGTAACTTCCGCAAAGTTTCCTTCTTTTTGCACATGAAGATGGTCCATGTATATCTTGAATAATCATAGACCACCACTAAGGTGTATTTCTTTCCACTTATGTTGGATGGTTCAACTGGACCAAATAGATCCATATGCAATAGATGTAATATCCTTGTTGAAGAAGGACTTGGCTTGTCCTTAAATGAAGATTTTATTTGCTTTCCCATCTGGCATGCATCACATACACTTTCCTTCTTGTATACTGAGTCTAAAAATCCTTCCACAAGATGACTCCTTGCAAGCTTGTTGATTGTCTTGAAGTTCATATGACTCAGCTTCTTGTGCCACAGCCAACTTGATTCTGGTTGTGCTCTTTGCTAACAGACAAGTGCTTGGTGTAGCAAGAGACCAATCTACCACATACATATTCTTTCTGTCTTGATCCTTGCAAAGACTATTTCATTTGATTCACATCTTTGATCCGCACACTCCCATATTGAAACCAACATTGTAGCCCTTGTCACATAGTAGGTTGATGCTTAACAGGTTGAAGTTGAGGCCTTCAACATAAGCAATATCTGTGATTTCCAATCCATTCTTCTTGATAGATCATGTGCCTTTGATTTCCCCTGGAGCTTCATTTCCTCCAAATATGACTTTTGCACCTCTAATCTCCTTGAATCTTGACAGGTTTTTCTTATTTCCTGTCATATATCTGGAACAACCACTATCCATGTACCAGGTTCCTTGACACTCAGTTGTTCCTTGAACCTGCAATCAAGGAAATTAGGTTTTAGGTACCCATACTTGCCTGGGTCCTGAGGGGTTAGTGCTATAAGATGATCCAACCAACCTATAGCCAAAGGACTTGACTCTAAGAGGTTGCCATCTATCAGTGCCATAATCATTGTGCACATTAGCAAATTGCTTGGGGGTTTTAAGTTCATACGGCTGTCTCTTTTGTCTGTATGTCTGTGTGTATGTCTTAGCAATTACTTTCTTGGGGTAGTTGTGATGTTTCTGAGTGTAGTGCCTGGGTGCATATGTGTGCTGATAATAGCTCTTTTCCCTTTGGAATGACATTTGTTGAGGTTTAGGTCTTTGCCATTTAGGCTTGTATTCCATTGGCCTTTGCTGATATTTCACATTGTACCAATCATCTTGGTTTGGATAGTTTCTACCATTCCCATCATATGTATTTTTCTGATGAAATTTATGGGGTTTCTGGGAGCTCTGTTTGCTTTTCACAGAGTATTTTCTGTTTGGAGTTTGCTGAGGAACTCTGCTCGATTGCTTCTCAGCTGTCCTCTCAGCATACTCAATTGGATGTTTTCCTTTCCCTTTATATCCAAGGCCAGTTTGTTTGTGATTGTGCTTAGGAGTGAATGTGGGTACAACATTTGGTGTTTTAGATTTTTGAGATGTTTCATTGCTTGAAGATCCTTTTTCCAAAATCACTCTTGGAATTTGACTGTGCACAAAGAAATTAAATCTTATGCCTGTCTTATCTCCACATTCTTTTTAACTCGTGATAAGATCATCCAATGATTTTGATGCCTTTGTAAATGAGGCAATCACATTTTTAGTTCTTTTTTCCTCTTTTCTATAGCAGCTATCTCTGCTATCATTTTGGCATTCTCAGCCTTCAGCTTTGTGTTCTCATCAGCTATGTGACTTAGAGTACTCAGCTCCTTAGTCAGCTGTGAGTTTTGGCTTTTGAGATGGCTGTTTTTCTCATTTAGATGTGTATGTGAGGATTTAATGTGCTCAAATTCTTTCATCATTTTGCCTAATGAATCATAAAGATCAGTGGGTGATAAAGTGTGTGTATCACAATCACTATCACTTGAATCTGAATGAGATGAGTTAGAGTGTACCTCATCTTCTTGGTCTGGTTGATCTTGTTCTTTAGCCATAAGGCAAATCATGGCCTCTTCTTCAGAGTCACTTGAGTAGTCAGCTTCACTACTCTCTGAGTCTGCTGCTCCTTTAGACTTATTTGTGTCGGCGATCTCGGCGACCAACATGGCTTTCTTCTTTTCCTGTCTTCTTTCTCTGAAGACTTTTCTTTCTTTTTCATTCCTATATTTGTTGACTGGTGGATAGGAACAATCAACTGCAAATTGTCCTGGTTGTCTGCAGTTCCAACACAGATTCTTAGCACTTTGATCAGCTCTTTCTGTTCTTGGATTATTAGCTCTCTGATATTCAACCCTTTGATACTCAGCTCTTTTGGGTGGCCTATCTTCCCTTGACTTAGAGGGAGCTGAATGTCTCCTCGAGGTTTCACCCTTATTTATTTTATAGTTCTTATTGAAGAACTTGTTGAATCTTTTAACCATTAGGGCAATTTCCTCCTGTTCTATGGCTTCCTTTGGTTTAGCTCTCTTTCCATCCTGACTATTAGTGCAGCTGTCTTGGGTACAACTGTCTCATCTTGCTCTTTTCTTCTCAGCTCAAACTCATAGGCTTTGAGGTCTGAGAATAGCTCATGGTTAGATGTTCTTGAGAGGTCCATTGAATGTCTTAGGGCCATAGTCTTCATTTCCCATTCAGTTGGGGGGCTTCTTAGTATCTTCATACACATCTCCTTTTGTGTGTATTCTTTCCCAAGAGCTGAAAGCTCATTTGTGATTTCAGTGAATCTGGCATCCAGGTGATCCATGGTTTCACCGCAAAGCGATTTGAAATTTTCAAATTTTTGAATAGACACGACAATTTATTTTCTTTAATTTGTTCGATCCTTCACAAAGTAAAGTCACTTATTCGCATTTCTTTTTGCGTTTTGCAAGATTTGACTTTATTGAACATTGCTTTGTCCAAAGTTTTGTAGAGTATGTCCTTGGCCACATTGTCCAAGTTGTATCTCTTCCTATCTTCATTTGTCCACTCAGTCCTTAGTTTTTCAACCATGGCTGGTCTTGATTCAGCAGCAACTTCTTCTCCTTCAGCTGCAGCTCCTCTTCTTACAGTTGTGTTCACTTTCAATATTTGCAGTGGCCCATCTTCTATCGCAAGCCATATTTCATCGTGTAGAGCATATAGATGAGCCTGCATACGAATTTTCCAATCATCAAATTCTTCAACAGTGAACATAGGAATGCGTGTCAAATTTTCTTCCATGATAATAACTTTGCTAAAAATGAAAGATTTTGAAAATGCAAGTGTTTAAAACCTTTTTGGAAAGATAAATATCTAGTTCAGTAACCAGTGCGGAAGGCTCAATGAACCAACCGTTCTGATACCACTTGTAGGTCCCAAAGGGTGTGAGTATGGTTTAGAAGGGGGGTTGAATAAACCTTACTAACTTTTCGATTTTAGTCCTTTTAAAATAATAACAGAGTTAACTCAAACAACTGTGTCCTTGAGGGACAGCTAAGTTGGTTATTCAAATTGAGTTAGCCACTCCAGGACTTCGATAGATTTGTTGATAGAATAACTCGCTATTTAACTTTAACTTTAACTTGGCTGTATTGGTTTTATCAGCGGAAGACTTAACACCCTTGATTTGATTTAAGTTTGTTTTAACACTTGATTCTTTAGCACTTGGTTATAAATCGAGTTGAATAGCAAATGTGAGTTTTATCACAGATATGATGTAAGTATGCGAGAAATGTAAATGTCTTTGAGAAATAAATGACACAGATATTTTTATAGAGGTTCGAAGATGGGGTACTTCTTCTAATCCTCTCTTCTCCAACTCTGGAGGAATCCACTATGTAATAGATACATTTTACAAAGTGGTGAACAGTCTAGAGACAAGATTGGCCACATACAAGCCTCTTGCGACTCAGCTTCTTCACAGGGCAGTTGCCTTGCTACTTCAGCTCACTTCTCAAGCTCTTGGATTTGATCACGAAGCCCTCCAATAACTTGATACTGGTTCGACCTTGAACCTTCCTACAGTCCTCCTTGAAAAGTAGACCCCTTTTGATTCTTCAAAAGTTTCTCTTCAATGATTTGAAGTTGTATTTCCTTCACGACTTGTGTTGGATCGATTTCCTTCGAGTTTCAGGCTTGAGGATTTGCTTGAATATACTTGAGAGTATTTGCAGGTTAATTGCTTGAATAATGCTTGATTTCTCAGGTGTGCAAGGTAACCTTTTCTCAGTAAATTCCTCAGCCTTTTATAGTGCACTTTTGAAATTTTGCCCGTTGAAGAGATATGCTAATTTCAAAAGTCACTTGTGTTCGTTGGCTTGTCTTGTTGCAGTCCTTAATGTTGACATTTTCTCGTATTTAATGTCTTGCAGCGTGTCTGACACTTGGTGCAGTGCTTCCCATTGGTTTGTTCCTTTTGCACACAACTGGAACTAACACTTCATCTCTGACAACTTTAACATGTTACCATTCCGAGTAACATTCTTGACTTTCATCAACGGATCTTGTTCAGTTGTCTTGACTTGACTGCAGTCTTTTATTCCCCAGGTGACTTGAGTTAGCTTCCAATCTTTGGATGACTCATCCGTCACTTCAACTTGAGACTTAGCTTCTTGAGTTGACTTGACTGACTCTTCACACAGCTGTTTCACAGCTGATACACCTTCAGTCGAGTTCTTGACTTTTCTTCTTTTCCATACTACTGCCTTGTCTTTAGTGAGTCTTCACTTGATCTTGATTGACTTCTTGTATTTCTAAGCATACCTGACTTGACTCAGCTTTTCCTGCCCTATCTATTACAATACAAATTACAAGCAAAATGGGGTGCCAACTTTCTAGTTTAAGTTATACATGGTATCATCAAAATCTACAAAATAAATTTCCAATCATATGCTTACTGAGCAGCTTTTTACTGAATCCGTCATTATTACGCTGACGTCATCCTTAAAAACATTCCGGCTCATTTAAAACGACTGCGTTTTTATCACTTAGTTCATAAGTGACTCAGCTTATATCAAATATGACTTAACTCTGCTTCGCTCTTCTTATTAAGTGACTCAGCTGTCAGCTAACTCGATATAGCTGACTTCCTGATGTGGCTGTTTCACTTGGCTGATGTGTGAAACTTGCTCTTTTCTCATTTTCTCACTTTCTATCTCTGCTGATTGAGTCTTCTGAGTGTCAACTCAACTCAATTAACCCTAGCTCATTTTTAAGCTCTTCAAATCTTGATTCACATAGAGGCTTAGTGAATACGTCAGCTAACTATTTATCAGTTGAGATATATTCCAAAGTGGTGTCTTTCCTTTCAACATGATCTCTTATAAAATGATATCTGACATCAATGTGCTTTGTTCTTGAATGCAACACAGGATTCTGAGTGATTGCAATAGCACTAGTGTTATCACACATAATTGGAATCTCTTTTTCTTCAATCTTATAGTCTCTCAGCTGTTGTCTCATCCACAAGACTTGGTCACAACAACTGCCCGCAACTATGTACTCTGCTTCAGCTGTGGATGTGGCTATTGAGTTTTGCTTCATGCTAAACCAAGAAACCAATCTATTCCAAGCATTTGACATGTACCTGAAGTACTCTTCCTGTCAACTCTACATCCAGCAGAGTCTGAGTCTGGGTAACCAATAAGCTTTAATCCACTTTCCTTTGGATACCATAAGCCAACTTCCTGGCATCCCTTCAAATATCTTAGGATTCTCTTGGCTGCAGTCATGTGGCTCTCCTTTGGTGCAGATTCAAATCTTGCACATACACCTACAACAAAGGTGATGTCTGGCCTGCTGGCTGTTAAGTAGAGCAATGATCCAATGAGTGCTCTATATTTGGTTTGATCTACAGCCTTGCCATCTGCATCCATGTCCATCTTGACTGATGTGTTCATTGGAATTTTCACAGAAGACCTCTTCCATACCAAATTTCTTCATTAAATCTCTGGTGTATTTTGTGTGACTTATGAAGGTTCCATCCTTCAATTGCTTGACTTGAAGTCCTAGGAAGAAAGTCAGCTCTCCCATCATGCTCATCTCAAATTTGCCTTGCATGAGGTTTGAAAACTTATCACAAAGCTCCTTGTTTGTGGATCAAAAATGATGTCATCCACATATATTTGAACAAGTAGTATACTTTCTCCATCTTGAATTCTGAAGAAATTTCTATCCATTTTGCCTTTGGTGAATCCATTGTCAGTTAGAAATTGGGACAATGTATCATACCAAGCTCTTGGTGCTTGTTTCAATCCATATAATGCTTTCTTGAGCTTGTATACCTTATCTCCAATAGTTTTTTGCTCAAAACCTGGAGGTTGTTCAACATAGACTTCTTCCTCTAACAATCCATTTAGAAATGCACTCTTCACATCCATTTGATACACAATGAAGTTCTTATGTACAGTATAGGCAAGAAACATCCTTATTGCTTCCAATCTTGCAACATGAGCAAATGTTTCATCAAAATCTATACCCTCTTCTTGGCAATACCCTTTGGCTACCAATCTTGCTTTGTTTCTTACCACAGATCCTTCCTCATTCATCTTGTTCCTGAAAATCCATTTTGTGCCAATAACATTTTGATGAGTTGGTCTATGCACCAATTCCCATACCTTGTTTCTTTCAAATTGATTCAGCTCTTCTTGCATGGCTTGAATCCAATGTGTGTCATCCAATGCTTGAGACACGTCTTTAGGTTCTATTTGGGAAATAAAACAAGTGAACATTGCTTCATGTTGTGCTCTGGATCTGGTTCTTATGCCATATCTAACATCTCAAATAACTAACTCTGGTGGATGGTCTCTCAGCCATCTCACATCAGGTTGGAGTAAGTCTGTTGGATTAATTTGCCTCGCATGGTGAGTTGTCTTGAAATGACTCTTTCATCTTCATTCAGTGTAGACTTTCCCGGCTATCTTTGAGATTCAGCTATCTCATCTTCATCTGGGTTGATTGCTCTTACTTCAGCTTCAACATAAG